>VWZF01001696.1:3625610-3642625 GCA_013396755.1 Sclerurus mexicanus | reverse complement strand
ATGAAATAAATGAAGTGAAAATCAATACAGCAAAAGTGAAATGTAACATGACAGCTGTAATGGGATCAGGACTAAAGGCACAATTCTGAAGTTCCAAGGCTAAAACACTAAAGATTGAGCTTAAGGAATTCAATTAATGAGGTTTATTACTCAGGAATGGTTTAGATTGTACCACTGAAACAATAACACTGATCCCTTAAAAGTAAATCCTAAAGACTTTACTATTCATTAGATGGAAAAACAAGCTTGGGTAGAGTTTTCTTTATAAAAGAAAGGTAGACTTTTCTTTATAAAATCGAGCCCTTTAAGACAAAAAGATATACTCATCATTATGATGAAATAAATTCATTTCCCTGAGTATTAAAATTGTATGGCATCATTTTAACCTATTTTTATCAACACAGTATGAAAATCATTACTGAAAACTAACACAAAATATTTCAACACTTAACATTTAAATGCTCTAAGCCTCTGTATTTTTATCTATTTTATTTCACTTTATTTTTCACTTTTTTTTCAAAATGTGAAAAGGAAGTAAATTTTGATAAACAGCCATTCACACCATTCTTTGCAAACCAGCTGAGTCACATTTCAGCTGAAATATGACTGAAGCAGACAAAAAACTCAGAGACACTTTGTCTTTCCATATTTCATTTCCTTACCAATGAAGAAACAATTCCTAAAATGTACTCTTCTCCTATGATTTGCGTCAGGCACGCAGCTCAAAACAGGCTAACGCAAACTCTGCAAGGTCCCCTGTCACTCCAGGTGAAAGTAGTACCTCTACATTATCTGCTACATTATCTGCGTCAGCCTCCAAAGAACCACATTACGCTGGTGTCTATTTCAATTAACCTGCCTAGCTTTATAAACATCCCTAGTTTCAGCCATCTGAACAGGTCAGTGCCCTTTGCTAAGTAGTGAAGGAAGCAATATGCAAACAGGGCCATGGTTATGTGGAAAAAAAACCCAAAAAATAAGGATGAATCTTCTCATCTCTCCATCCCAGTAACTCAGGAGTGAGATTAGATGCATGTTAAGGAAGTGAATAGAAGTGTTCCCTAATAAGGCAAATCTGAAATTACTACACTAAGGAAAAAAAGCAATATTTGATTCAATTTTAAAACAATTACTTCATCCTGCCCAGATCTATTTTCACTTTAATAAAAAACAATTGATCTTTCTGATTTTCAGAACAAAGAGTACCCCACAAATGTTGAAGTTACCACTGGCCCTCTGTCTAAGAGACAACAGCTTTAAGGCAGTCTCAAAGACATCTTCTTGTCTGCCAAGAATTGTTTCATAGCAACCTAACAGAACATGTTTACAGACATACATAGTCGATTATTGTGTATTAATGTTTTGGCCTGCTTCATCTTTTTTTGTTCCAAGACATCAGGAAAAAAGTATTTCAGATTTCAGTATCTGCAATGAGTCATGTTCCTGTCTTAATTTGACTTCAAAAGAGATACTGAAACAACATCAAATCTTCTAAAATGTTAACACACCACCCAATGCCCCAACTCTGAGTAATTTCATATCACTCTGCAAGAGCCCACACTGGACCATTTGAGTGGCTTAAGCAGTACTGATGGCTATTTAGTCAAAGGAGAGTTGTGTTTTGTTTTTAAGATACTTCTACATCACGGGTGTTAAAAAAGGCATCTTAATGATGTCAGTACACTAAGTAGTATTACAGTATACCTGGAGATCATTTTATTTGTCCCTATGATCTCACTGACTTCCATTTAAAACATCCATTAGAAGTCAAATAGAAGAGTTTAAGAAGCTAATTCTGTCCTCAACTGCAGCAGTCATGGCTGCACATGCAGAAATGACCAGAAAGAAAAGGAAGGCCCAGCAGATTAGCTTCTTTGCTACTCACCAGGGGCTTCCTGCAGAAAATGCAAATAGAAATGACTGATTTCAAATCAGTCCTGCCTTTAATGACCTTTTCTAATCCTGGAGTATCTAGAATTTTTCACAGATGTACATCTACACAAGTCTACCGATTGTATTTCTTAACATAATTAAGACAGTCTATCCAGCAGTCAAACTTTCTTGGTCCCACCACTTTTTTTAAGCCCTGTTTTACAGCCGGTAACACTTGTTATCCTTCATTTCTCTAATAGTACGTGAGAGGGCAGGCATAACAGCCAGTAGTTTGGTAAATTTATAGTCAGCTCTTTTAGAGTTCCTGGGAGAACACAAAAGAGTTCTAGTAATTCCTTATTAATTTTAATCATTTTTATTTACTGATATCCCAGTCACAGTTCTCAAGCTTTAAAAGAAAGGTGTCCAATGCACTCGATTCCTCTATAGGCAATACCAGTAAAAGAACATTAGCTGTAAAGCTGAACATAGAAATTTCAAACGTAGTTGTCCAAAGCAGGGCTTCAGTTTCATAGACACAAGAGATGGTTTACCTCTCAATCTTGAACCCTTGCACATTAAAGTGCCATGTTATTTAACAAGCTGATTGTTCCAGAGCTATCCATGTTAAAATACATTATTTCACCCACCTTACAGATGAAAAGCAATTATATGAAATGAAAAAGATTTCATATGTAAGTAGTTTATAACGTGAGATGACTTTTATCTATTGTGCATAGAAAAACACAATTTACATAATTGAGGCACATGCCTCTCCTGTTCTTCCCCAAATCTGTATTCTACAAGACCCAAGAACATTTGTGTGTGCCCAGACATTCACAGCAGGCTTCAAGGACCCAGCCATGCCTCTGGCACAGCTCAGCCAACTACACAGCTGAGTGGCCAGGTCTCGGCCCCCAGTCAAGTCAATGTAAAGTCTCAGGTGAAGTGCAATGAGTTGGGTCTGCTATAGGAGGAACATATATATCCACACACAGACAAATCACTGTGTATACGCTGCCTATGCCTTCAAAAGGATTTCAATACTTAGTTACTCTGAATGAAAGTCATTGAAATTTTGATTACTTAGCAACTGATCACATAGCATTCTCATTACTTTTTCCATAACTATTCCAGAAAGTCACGTTAGCGCAGTAAGATACAGGAGTTAGTAAAAAAAATGTACTGCAGAACATGTGAGCAACTGACAACAGGGTCAGAAAAGAGCATGCACTAAACTAAATTAGCTTCCTTCTATTCTGCTGCTGCAAAATTCACTATCACACTTTACTCTGCAACAAAGCAGCTGACTTTTTATTCTAGACAGAAGTCTTAAAGGTCAAATGACAGGTAAGTTGTTTTTTTTTCAGTTTCACTTGTTTACAGGAGTCTTAATTATGCTTCATTTGGGAGAAAAAAAATCACACAAAAAATTGTATCCTTCTCAGCACCAATCACCACAGTGTTGCCCAAAGTAAGGGTCATCTGTTCTGTCCAACAACTGGTAAGAACAGGAATTCTTCACAGGTTTATCATATATGCCATCGACATAACCAATACTTCTGAAGAGTAGTTCAAGTAAAATGGAAGTTAAGAACAGCTGGAGGGTAGGTTTTCCTTTCAAGTCTCTTCCACTTAATAATTCCAAGGCAATCACTTTTGAAGAAACATGAATGTTTGAACTAGCAGTTCTAGCTCAAAGTGTTCCCAAGAAGTCATTCTCTTACTCAAGACAGGGAGAGGAGGTGAAAGTGTGGTTGTGCTCTAATGAGCTCATGGAAGCAAAGACTCATGCATTTTGCTTTTTGCTTCCATAAGCTCATTAGAGCACAACCACACTTTCACCTCCTCTCCCTGTCTTGAGTAAGAGAATGACTTCTTGGGAACACTTTGAGCTAGAACTGCTAGTTCAAACATTGATGCAGGTTGCCTACTCCATACTGAATTCATCATCATCTGGCTTACATACCTTGTTGTAGCCTAAATAAAAAAGTGCGATGCCTATCTGTACAAGGGATTGAAGTGTTCCTCCAGCTATGACTAATAACATTCCTTGCTCAGCCACAAAACAATTTTGCTGTGTGAGAGGCACACATGCAAAAAAGCATAACTGACTATGAAGTTTGACATGAGAAGCTCTACCAGATGACAGAATGCTTACTTGCAAAAATACACCCTAAAACTGACATCTACCAAACACTTACATGTGGGTATAATGAAAGGACAATCTATCAGCTTAAATAAAGAGGCTTGGGTCAGTTTTGTGCATTTTCACATTGTCTGCAACATCACATAACGAGATCCAACAGGAAACACAGAACAGTTACCAAAGCTAAGCATTACAACATGTTAATGAAAATTATGCTGTAATAAGCTGAGCACACTATCTGGATGACAAATCAGGGAATAAGCAAAACTGTCAAATACAAGTTAACCCCCTCATTTTCCTCAGTATCAGCTGTGTAGAAGTATTTTCTGGTAAATATGAAAGCATGCTAGAACTACCTTGAATTGTGAAGCAACTATTCTCATCACAAGAGCAAAGATCTCATGCTGCTCAAGACGTACTCAGGAGCAAAATGCAGAATGACCAGTAATCTGCAGTAATGAAAACCATCTTACAAATCTCACTTGCAACCACACCTGTCCCTTTATAATGCAAAGCATGTGCATGAGAAAAATCAATAAATTGATCTATACTTGGTGTTTCCATGTAAATGTGAAAAGTCTTTACCAGTTTAAAGAATTTAATGTTTTAACAAATTAAAAAGAAGGGGGATCTTTTGTAATAAAATGCATCAACTTAGATGGCTCTGCCCTCTCCAAAGACAATTGACCAGACATGGATACTAGTTCCAGCCTTTTTCACCTCTTTAGACTTCAAGCAAATTACTTGCAAGAAAACTCCTTAGAAGTTTTACACCTTGTAATAAAGTCTGCAGCACCTTCTTAAATTGAAATTACCATACTCTTATCACCAAAGTCAGAAGCAGAAAAAACAGTGGACATACTAAATTAGTCCCACTTAATGAGTGGGATAAATAAGCATACAACATACAATGAACATACAAATTTGTATGTGGGTAATTACAGGACTAGCCAATAACTTGATTCCACCTAAGGAATACCAAAAGCATAAAGACAGACATCTAAAACAAGGTACACAAAATGTCCTTGCAGACCTGGTATTAATAAAGACTGCAAAGACTGCTCATCATCTTGCATCTTTAATTCACGAAGTTTCATCCTCCTTGACACAGTATTATTAAAATATTAAAATATTATTTTTACATGTTTCACTGCAAGTATTTTCTGAAGTGGAAAATTCCATTTTTATGAAGCTCAGCAGCACATACTTTTTTTGCCCAGCAATGTATCTTGAAATATCTTAAAAATGTGTCAGAACAGCTTCCTTAAGCTCTGTACTAAGTATCAAGTTCTATATTAAAAAGTATATTCCTTATCTTTTCCTCAAACAGGTTTACAACATATGAAAAGGAACATAATAAGCATTAGTAAGTCCCAAACAAATAAAGTACTGTTTTCACACCAGACACAATAACTGAACAATTAAAAAAAAAAATGAAAACAAAACTAAAATAAAAGCTATTTAGCTCTGACACAGACTGATTTATATCATTATCCCACAGATACAAACAGTGTAAAAATACGTATTACATTTTAGCAAGTTCTCAAATAGCTCTTCTTTCTAACTGTAAATCTTCAAAAAAAGAATTGGCTATTTAAGATGAAAATGAACAAAATGTACTATTGTGTAATGAGTCTGGAACACGTTCTCCAGATGTTACTGTTCAAGGACATTTCTATAAATCAGAACAAAATCCAGGTCTTGCCAAACTGCTCTGGAAGAACCAGGCAAGAAAGCTGCAGAACTGTCCGTTTAAATCTATCCACAAAGAAACAAGGACAATCAAATCCTGAACTTTTACTCAATCTATACACAACTAGTGATTTTTTACTCTGAATAAAATGTTCCACTCTCAGTTTAAGTACACCATGTCAAAAATACTGCAGTACTTTCTTCTACCACATGCAATGTGGAAAGAAAGACCAGGACGTACGTAAAAGAAGCACTATGCTTCTCCAACAAGCTTGCAGTTTGCTTCAAGATAACATTTTCTATCTACCTGTTTATACAATAAATCCCTAACACCTATGCTGCTTTAGGCTGAGTTTTTCCTCCTCCCTATAACAGCATATTGTTATGTTCTAAAAGAATGTAAGACCCCATGATTATTGATTAAAAAAACCCACATAAAACCCAGAGTGTCTCCCCACCAGCTGAATTAATACTCAAACACTAGTAGAATAGGAGACAGAACACACTACCTTAATAGACTGCATTACAGCCAATCTAAATTGTGTTCTTTTACTTCTTGCCTTTGCACTGTAACACCTGGCACCACAAGAACAACCAGAACAACACAGAATCTCCACTGACAGATCTCTGTTTCCTCACCAGTAGCATGCAGTGAAGTCTAGACAATAAACGGTCTCCTTAAATCACTAGCAAAGAATATTTACAATATAAACATTTTAAAGTATTTCATGGACTTTGGAGGCAAACTATCAGAATTTTCTTTTAAAAACGCCTACAATATATCTACCTCTCTTAGCTCAGCTTCAAACGGTGCTCCCATAATTTCATGCTAGTAAAAACCATCAGGATGTCAAGCAATTTTTGCAAGCATATCCAAACATTAGCCAAGAAGCTTCACCAAATACCATAACAACCTAAGAACACCTCTTATCTCCTCACCCATCTTTTCCCCCACAGGCTTTACATTTAAAACTGGCCTTTGAGAGTTTTCTACTGCTCAAGCTCATAGAATAATATGCTCCAGTAAATATTTATCTTCAAAGAATGACTGCCATTATTCTAGAAAGGCTGGTGTCCCTTGGGCACAGCTAAGTACAGCCATCTCCTGGCCAAATAAACAAAAACTCCAGAACTATTTTACTGGGCTATAAACAAATGATTCATTTACTGAGAATGAAGCCTTCTCTGAAAACTCACACAGGTGTTTACACCTTAGACACAGGTCTACAGAATAACAACTAGGGATTACAGTGGATCAGACACTGTAAATAAACATTGTTGCTGCAACACAAGCTAGCATCATCATGAGATGTAACAGCTGTAAGCAACCAGGTTTCACTCAGTAATTCACAAAGTAAAGTATCCAGTTTTGGATGGCCTATATCTCCCAGCTGCAGCAACCAGCCTTCAGAGGAAACTCATCAATAAGGAAAAGCTTCAAACCATAAGAATAATCCTGCAATGAGACCATGTGTGCAGGAAAGCCAGAGAACCTTCATTACTGAAGGCTAAAAACTGCTTTTGCCAGTTGATCTGTCCCAAAACATACCCTGTGCTTCAGAGATCAAATTCTGTAAGGCAGGCAGAAAGGAAAACAAAACAAATATGGAAGTGATAAATAAAATCATTTTTAAAGCATCCAGCTGATTGCTAATGTAGCTAGGTCATCCTGACATAAGGATGTTATTTTCTCGCTACAACTGTGGTTCCATCACTTGCTTTTTGATGTGTTTGAAATTTTCCACAGGGGAAATTTTTGATTCAACTCCCCCCATTCTCATGAGATTCAATACAAGTGTTATTTCTACTCTTGATTTTACTTTTTGTTCTGTGATTTTCCAATTTACAAGAAAATATCCTGGGCCGATTTAACAGATAGTAATTACTGTTTATAATCTGCTCCCCATCTATTTCACACTTTTTTTTTTTTAAATAGGGTTTGAAAGAAAAAAATCCTACCAACTTTATCTACACTTGTAGCTGCATGAAAATAATAAAGCACAGGAAGGATTATTTATAAAACAATTCTATATGCTTGAAAATATTTAGGGGAAAGAAAGATACCTAAATTTCAGGTTACATGCACATACTTATGTAAGGAAATTTATTTCAGCTATGAAAAATGAGGAAGGAGAAAAAAAACCAAGAAGCTGCATATTTCTCATACACTACTGTCTGCATGTATTAATGTCTCTAGCTACGCATGTAATTCAGAATTACCTGAAAGGAATTATCTGAGATTGATTTTGTTTTATCCTACGTATAGGAGTGACACACAGTTGCTCTCACTGGGTTTCATTTTATCAAGTGTTCACCCAGGAAAAAAGCAATTAATGGCTGCACAGCAGTAGATTAGAAAGGACTTAGGGACTAAATTAGGCCACAAACTCACAGCCAACAGTGCATTGCTAATAAAGGCAACAAACATCACTCGACAACGTATCAGCAATGTTACCCAGAAGCCTTATGAAAAGCATTTTGTTCTAATTGACTGTGTATGAGGGCACCAGAGGCTGCTGTGGCCAGTACATCTCTGTGTGCACTGGCAAACAAAAAGAGGGGAACAGCAATAACAGAGACTAAACAGAATACCTAAAAAAAACCAGAAAAACAAAAATAAAAGACATGAGTGAAAACCCCTCCAATTAGTAATGGGACACTAACGCAGGAAGGAAGAAACCTATCTTCCTCTTGCTCACTCTGGAATCACACAAACAGTGTGAAATGAAACAGTGACAAATGAAACACATGAGCAAAAGACAAATTCATTTCAAAATATTTCAAAAGAGAACTGCTGACAAAAGCATTTCTTCAGCCTCTCCATAAAGATCAGCTTTGGCAGTTCAGTCAACTCTTTGTGGAGTAGGTTCAGAACTGCTGAGGGACAGCACTAAGGCCAAGTCTCTTCTACCCTGGGGTAAGCTCTCACTTCTGATGGGAGACACGACAGTGGCATCCTTCAGGAAGTGAGATAATCTTTGAAATAAAAATTCCCATTTGAAGTATTTACATTCTACCTGCATCTGCAAATAGTTGCAAGTGAATTAAAAAAATCATTATTCAAGAAATCCCTCCTGAAAAGTAAAAAAACCCATTCACACTACTCTTTCAATCCAAAAATTATTTTCTATAGCTCAAAAATTTAGAAGGCAATCCATTCAGGCCTGCAAATACCGGGAATCTAATTTACACAGTCACTTAGACTCCCTTGGTGGCAAATACAGGGATATTTCATGAAAGAGAACTGCAGGCAGCTGTGTAATACTGAGCAGAACCTCAGTAAGTCTGCAAACCTCATCTATAAAGGTGAACATATAAACACAAAAAAATCAGTCTCCTCCAAAGCACTGCTATAGGGAAAGACCTAGCAAGCTCACCTTTCTTCTGCTGGACTCTCAGTTCTGAGCAAAGACTGATACTATTCCACATTCTCAGAATACTGAGCTTTGAAATAGCTAGAAAGCTCTTGATCCTTACCCTCACTAAGGTCAGTCTTTTGACATGGCAGTAAGTGCACATCAGAGACCCCCTTCGAGCACAGGCCAGAATGGTATGAAAGGCCAATTGCTACAGAGGCCAATGACTACACACAGAGGCACTTTTAGGTAAGGAAGCCCTCAAGCTGCAGGTGTTTGGAGGACAGCAGAGAGAGCATTCAAGGGAAGTATTATACACGTACCTCACTCACCGCATTTATATAACCTTAAAACCTTCATTTTTTGGCCACAGTAGAATAGATAGGTCTCCTTTTTTTGGAGTTACCCAAAAAAACCTTGCCCCTGGCATTCTTCTGTGTGGTATGCCTTGTCAATCACTATTTCTGCTTTCTTGTCTCTCAGTCTTCACTTCTGTCCGCTTTCTCCATTTTTACCTTGTCCTCTGTTTTTTCCTCCCATTTCTTCACTTCCTATCATCTAACTCCTACCTCTGATTTCCTCTCTATTTTTGTCATGTGGCTGATACTGATCTTTACATGCTGCAACTTTATTTCACCTTCAAGCAGAGCAATAGGACATTCCCAATCCAAGGCCATTGTTTCAAATCCACTTGCAGAACTCAAAGACAAATGTACAGTAAGTTCATTTCTATAGCATTTTCTCCAAAAGATAGAAGTAATAATGTAATTCCCTTTAAAAAAAATTAAAATTTAAAAATTTTTGCACACATTACCTAGGCTATAAAAATACAGCAGGGAGGTAAAATCACGCTGTTCTAAAGACAGGACACATCTCCAGATAGCAGGACTATGGAACAGCAGACATTCCTTATTTCAATAAAGATACTCTCAAGGTTAGAGGATGCAACCTTGCAAAACGGCGACAACCAAAAGGTGATGAGGAAGGGGATAAGAAATAAAACACGAATGTCTTCCTCTGCACAAGACCAGAGGGAGGGCACAAAGGAAAAAAAAACTACACTTATTTATCTTCCTTTATCTGAAAGGAACACTACAAAAATATTTCAGGAACTCTGCTCCTTTTCACGAGGGAGGATTATACCACAACAGTTTTCTAAGCATTCACTTTGATGCAAAAAAACTGGAATCATGTATTTCAGATCTTGACATAAAATGACGTATAGAGACAAACACATTATCCTAAGTCATAACTATCATGGAAAAGAAACTTCCACATACTGCCTTCTTTACATATCTCTTAATTAAACATTTTCAAACAAAATTCTCGGTACCATGTTAAAAACTCATCTGATCAAAAGGTTGGATTTATTTCCTTACAAAGTCAATGAGCTTGACTTCCTTCACTTACTAGTATGGGCCTCTAGCTGTGTTTATACTACAACATTACACTGCACACAGGCTTAATAGCTCTCCCGGAAAAAATGCTGCTTTTATATTTCATGGCAGATTTATTCTGAAAGGAAATTTCTTCACTTTTCTGTCTCTCCAGAGAGACTTCAGTAACATTCTGGACAGCAGCCAAAATCTGTAGAATACTACTACTAAGTATTAATATACTAAATTCTCCCTAATGTAATATTAGGTGGTATTTAGACCTTCACCTCTATAAAAGTGCTTAAAAAGGAACTATCAATTTGTATCAAAATAACCACTTAACAGGCATAGACTGCCACCTAGTGATTCTGATTATCTACAAGGAAAAAGAAACTAAACAAACGAAAAATCAGCCTCTCTTCCAGGACAGAAGAAAAAAAACATTCATTCCTTTATATCATAGCAAAATATAGAAACAATCTCACATTATATTACTTGTTTCACCTATTATTATGTTGATAATAAATGCAGGAGGGGAACGGAGAAAGAAGAGTCAGTAAGTGTATGTAATCTTCCTCTTACAGGTTAAGTTCCATGAGGCTGGTTGTTTGTCAATTCCATCTGGCACTCCTCCTTATTTTACAAGGACTTTAGCTCTGCATAAAACAAGTGTGTCATCTAGAACTTACTTAATCTCTAAGACAATACTGACAGACAGACAACACATTCATCAAAATATTGAATTCCTTCAATTTTTGCACTTTCAGTCTTTCCTGGTTCTCCTCAGCATTTCAGCACATCCTCTAGTTCATCTTTGCCATTCCCTCTTCAGTCACTGCCTGTTTTCTATAGAAAGTAAAGAAGGAAGCCAAGCTACCTGTGCCATCTTACCTGCCTTAAAAAGTTGAATTATCACTTCGCAAATGAGCCCTAAATTCACCTTATCTTCAGACTTTTCTTTCTGTCCAAACTTGTATTTCATATATTGTCTTCATTTGCTTATGGGCACCTCAGCAGCAGCATAAAGAACTTTTAATTTTTCCTGTGTATTTGGTTTGCATGGCCAGATAGCGCCACACCAAATGGATAACGAAGGAAGAAACTTAACTGGAAGAGCAGTGAATGATTTGGAGAAGTCCTTAAGATTTGCCAACCAGGTGTTCTGAACTAGGTAGTTACATTCTACACATCAAGAACTGTGAACGTGACACTTACATGCTTGTGCAACAATGTAGGATCTTAAAGTCTTTTCCTTCCCCCACCATCTTGGAAGCCACTGAAACTCAGTTGTAGGAGACTGTCCCACAGAAATTGTTGAACTAAGTTTCTTCCAAAATTAACACAATATATGAATTAATTTAAATCACAGGTCATACAAAAATTTTTAAAAGCTCCTGCGAGTTTTAAAGATATTTCTTATTTAGAAAAATAACTTTTTAACAAAAATTAAGACCTTCCTGCAATTAACTATTTTTCCTCTTCCACTGAACTAACCTCAACTGTCTGAAGTATGAGATACTTAAGTACCACCTTATTTTTCAAATACTTTTGTAAACCTCTTTTTTCTGTACAGTGACAAAGGCTACTTCTAAGATTCTTCAAGACAAGTTCGTAGCATTTCTCTGAATGCTTTCCCATAAGTCTCCCAAATAAGTAAACTAATCACATTCTAGATAAAGGACAAGCACAGCTATATAATTTTTTTATTGGATTTCCAGTCCATGCTAGGGAAAAAACTATTTAATAAAGAGTTTAAATCCATTTTAATGTAATTCCTTCATCATTCTTAACAGACAGGCTGAAAAAGCATCACCACATAGTGTTGCTAAGCTGCAACTGATTACAGTAAGAGGGTCACAATGATGAATATCTGGCCCAATAGCAGTTTAAAAAAATGAAGTTCTATAGATAAAGGTAGTTGAAGAAACAGAAGATTCCTGCAATTCTAATTTCAAGAATAACAGAAAGGAAAATAGTATATTTACAAGGCTTCTTTCACATGTGTTCTTCTCCCAAAAAACACTGAGGGGGTACAAAAGAGCAGAGATGTTAAACGAAACTGATGTCAGATTTATAAGTTAACTCACCATATTTGTCTCGCAAGCCAACCGTACACCTGAAGACTCCACCAAAGGCCACATCTTCACCAAACACTACTGCAGATAGGAACAGTAAGGTAGGCTAATATTACTCCAATGCATGTTCATTTTAATGAGTTTTTTTTTGAGACAGTAACATAAGTAACACCTAACATTTCATTTCACTACATGATCTATCTAGACCTAAGCATTTCTCATGCACAGCCTAAATATAACAAATGAAGAACTAAGGTTAATGAAGAATCAATACAGCAATATAACTATATCTCAGAACAGAATTCAGGAAACTTATTCAGTTAGGCTTTCCTTAAACCATCTATTTATTTTTCTGAAATACCCTATAACATCACAATATTTAAAACTAAATGAATAAAATTTCAAGAAGCAATTACATTCAGTCACTATAGAGTCATTGAAGTTAAGCCTTCTGGCTCAACTGGTAACCATCTGCATTCTGCATCCACAGATTTTGGTAAATATATTGTTTTCAAAACCACCATATTGAAATTTTCTTCAAAATACCAATCCAACATGAAATTTCAAATCTTCTCCAAACATACTTGCCAGACCCCTGAGGAGCGACTTCAAAGGAACTTCTCTACAGAAAACATGAATATCTAATAACTGAGATAACTCTCAGTATTCAACACTACTAGCCTTGTAGTTGATAATTTTATCACTAAAAGTATTTGCCTTTAAAACTTAGCTTTGTAACAGCTAATCTAGGGGTTTTTTCTTCGAATTTATGGAATGATGATGTCTAGTTTTTCTTAAAACAGTTTTGTTATTTGTTTCACAGAAATAGACATTGCCCATTTCAATTTTGTAAGCATGTAAGATGTGCAACAGTACCACAAGTAGCATCTTGCATGAACTCGGGTCAATTCTGGCAATTCCCAAATTCCTCAAAACTCTCCATATTCTACAAGACACAAAATAATAAGCTAACCTTCTTGCCTTTCAAGTATTACTCTTAATAAAATAAAATAAATTTCCGATCGAAAGCATTAAAAGAGGTTAATGCACTTCTGACAATGACCACTTAAAGAAAAATAACTTCTATAATGATGTAAAATGAAAGCAGTCATGGAGTACATGATTGAAGTATGTCCCCAGATCATTCCTTTAATTAATTTTTAACAATCATTGGAAGGGGATTATGTACTTAAAATCTTTGTAAGGCCCTTCTGTTACCATATGGCTACTTACTTTTAAGCCAGCCACCTTACACACACACACACACACACACACTCCCCCCCAAAAAAAAAATCCCATTTAATGCTGGTATCCACAAACTTGGGTGGATTTACTCATTCAGTTCAGCCACCAAAACATATTTTCCTGGACAGATTCTAATTCTCATCAACACAAGTATGAGGATTTCCACTACTTAAACAACAATTGCTCAATTCCCATACAACTAAAACCATATGAAGGACATGTTTTCTGCTGTGAGAAGTACTAATTATTTCAGTAAGTGCAGTGATACTGACAGCTCACATGTCTGGACTGTAGAACCCCAATATGGTCTTGCAAAGAGCTTTACAAAGATCCAGCTCTGCAAAGCTGAGCAGCAAGACTGGAACGTTAGAGTAACTGGTTTTCTAGAGCCTGAAGATTATATATGTGTCTAGGTTCCTGCTGGACTAACATTCTACTTACTTTTATATGGCTGATTCTACAGAAATGGTACCAAAATCTGTTCTTGGCACTCATTTACCCTCAGTTGTTTAAGTTTAATCGAATAAGGGTGAATATAACACAGCTGTAAACTGAGAGGGAATGTATACAGGCATAGTACTGGACAGACAACATGGAATTTGTCCCAACAGATTAGACGATTAGTCAGACTTTAAGTTGAGCAGTGGTTCAAGTAGAGCCAAAAGTTAATAAAACACTAAAAAGAAAAACCAAAATTACACAAGATGATGCAGTTTTTGCAGCTGTGTCCATGACATGAAACATCTCTTTCAGGTATCTGGCCACCATCATGCCTTTATTAGGACAAAAGGAGCAAAAGACCTACTACGTATATGAATTAAAAGTGGAGTAAATAGTTTTGTGCAAGAGTTTAGGATAAATCTTTTAAATCCAGCTATGATGAACCATAATTTTCAAAGTTAAAGGTTACCTAGACCACAAAAGCCTAGCAAATCTTACGTTGCCTATGCGTAATGATGAACTGAAATCAGTAAAGCTGTAAATTAATTTTGAAGGGCAGGGAAGAAGAGAAGAGAGAATGGCCAGAGCAAGGAATATATAATCTCTAAAAAAACACCAGTTTCAGTGAATAAAAAGTTTAAGAAATTAAAAAGTAATATTTACATTTTTAAAACCCCTTCTACTGCTGAGATTCAAGCTGTCCTTAAGTACAGTTCATATCATTAATACCAGAAGCATGTTAAATACTGTTTCTTTCTGTCCCGACATTCATGCAAAGTACACAGAGCTAATCCAGAAGACACAACTCCATCTTAGACCACATAATCCATTAGTAATCTGTTAATGCAATGCATTTTTAAGATTTGTTTGAGATCAAAGTGTAGAAATAACTTATCAGAAAACTTTCAAGGCTATAAGAAATGCATTAAATAGATATTGTAGACAAACAGGCAAACCAAAACACAATTTATATAAAGTAAAACACACTAACAAGTATAGGATACCTGCAGTTGGATCTTTGGCTAAAGCATTGTCCAAGGCACTTGTTATGGATTGGAAGAGATTCATCTTCTGAGTCTGCCCTGTGTGAAAGTGATCATTTAGCAATTTAATTTGGTTCAAAACACACACTACATTAGAAAACACTGGTACAAAGATGACTAAAAACTTAAGTTAACCATGAAAAACAAGATCCCTGTTAGGAGTACCCAAGATTCATTTCCTGAATAAACTTAAGTTATGGAATAGATGGGATTGAGCATGGTGTATTTTGTAATTCCAAGGACTATAATTCTATTACATGGCATGCAATCTGTTTTTCAAAAAACTATGCTATTAGCTAGAGCAAATGCAGCTTTGCAATGTTCAGTCAAACACCAGGGACGATGACTAACACAACAGTTTTTTCAAAGGAAGAAAGCAAAGTATTATTGTTTTGAGGACTGGGATCTTCTGCTAAGATTCAACAGATCTCATTAAGCTTATTTCATCATGCTTTAATTCCATTTTTAAAGCTCCAGCCTTTCCCCTTTACAGACATCTATTGCTATCAAAAGTTTCCTAGACCACTGGCCTGCTCTCTGCATTGCAGTTACAAAATGTCAGAAGCATCAAATCTATACTTCAAAGAAAGAAACTTACTGAAGTAAAGTAAATGCATTACACCGCTGCTTTATATGAAAGCTACAACAAAACAAAATCTACAAATTCAAGGGAAAGAAAGCTGGGGAACAGCAGCTGTTTCTTCCTTTCCCGAGTCATCCACATTGGTACTTAGGCTACCTTTTCCACAACATACAATCCTTCCAGTATTTGACATAAATAAACACCTATTATTTAAGAAACTATCAGAAACTCCTCACATTGATAGTTCTGACCTGCTTCTTTTGCCTATAAAACGGGCCTTCACAGGAAAGGTGGAACTAATTGTGTCCTTCAGATTTGAACTGGCAAGTTGGAAAAGCATTATCTCAACACTATTAGGTTCAGCACTGGCATAATTTTTTTTCACATTCACTACTTTTCATGAATTTTCAAAGTGTATTTTAACTCTCTGGGAATTAGTTCTCTTTTGTTAAATGTAAATGGCAACAACTGGCCTGCCCCACTAGAGCTTCTTCACCATGATCTCAAGCACGGACCTGCAGCACCCAAGCTTTATTCTGTGACACTTGTACCTCCTCATCCCTAACAAAAATGGCCAAGAGAACTCTCAGCCAATGCTGAGTTGCAACACCAAGGTATCCAACCGAGCAACACCTTTCCAGGGGGCAGTAACACTGATGTGAGAGGAACAGCTATTCTGCAGCAGCCGGGCTGCTTCCAGGTGAACGTGGCGCCAGCCGTCTGCAGGGCTGCATCTCAAAAACAGTCACAACAGCAACTTTCACCCCGCGCTGTTCATTCCCAAGTGATCCGTGTTTACTCTCAGCCACGTGACGGCGGGGATGACCTCGAACCTTTCACCGCACCGCGGTCTTTATTCATGGCAGGTTTGTTACCACACTCACGGCCTAAGCACGCCGTACAGAGCCCGGGGCGGGTGTCAGGCAGCGGGTTGTGCCGGCAGCGTCAGGGCTGAGCCGGCGGAGGCCCTGCGGTCCGAGCAGAGGAGGGCCCGGCCTGGCGGCGCTGGCTCTGACAGCCCCAAACACCTCACCCCCGAGGCACCGCGGGGGCCTTCCCACCCACAGCCCGGGATTCCCGCGGCAAACACGGGGCGGAGGCGCCGAGGACACGGCGGGGTCACAGGGCCGTGCCGAGGCCGAGCAGCGCCCGGCCGGGGCCGCCCCGCTCCTGCGGGGCACGG
>VWZF01001696.1:3541807-3625526 GCA_013396755.1 Sclerurus mexicanus | reverse complement strand
GTGCGCGGGGGCGCGCGCGGCGTGTGGCGCAGGCGCGTTGAGTCCGTCCCGCCGGGATCGAGTGTCCGCCCCGGAGTCGAGAATTTGGGGGCTGGGGGTGTGGGACAGCGGTCACACTGACCAGTGAAGTTCAGAAGGGGACGAAGCCTTAGAGGCAAAACTAAATTTTTTATTTCACAAATTCAGCTGAATTGGTGCGTCCCCTCTGGCCTAGGAGACAGACAGAGGCCAGCGAGAAAGCGAGGTTTTTATACCCTGTCCCGGCCGGGGGTCCCTGCTCCCGTTCCCTGTGGCCGCTGCTGGGGAGCTCACAGCCTGGCCCGCCCCGCCTGCCCGGCCCAGACCCCCACCGCCACAAAAAGGAGCGAAGAACAGGTTAAAACCACCCCGAATCCCCACTGCCGAAAACATCCCCTCCTCCCTCTTCTCTTTACCCATGGCATTCCTCTGGCTTCAGCAAAACCCCAACTCTATTTCTGACAGGAGGGACCTTAAATATCGAATGGTTCCGACCCCCCTGCCGTGGCCAACCTTCCACCAGGCCAGGTTGCTCACAGCCCCATCCGACTTGGCCTTGAACAACTCCAGGGATGGGGCACCCCAGCCTGTGCCAGCACATTACCACCCTCACAGTAAAGCAGTTTTTTCCTGACATCTAATGATACAGAGTATTGATGAGGTACNGTGTGGGACAGCGGTCACACTGACCAGTGAAGTTCAGAAGGGGACGAAGCCTTAGAGGCAAAACTAAATTTTTTATTTCACAAATTCAGCTGAATTGGTGCGTCCCCTCTGGCCTAGGAGACAGACAGAGGCCAGCGAGAAAGCGAGGTTTTTATACCCTGTCCCGGCCGGGGGTCCCTGCTCCCGTTCCCTGTGGCCGCTGCTGGGGAGCTCACAGCCTGGCCCGCCCCGCCTGCCCGGCCCAGACCCCCACCGCCACAAAAAGGAGCGAAGAACAGGTTAAAACCACCCCGAATCCCCACTGCCGAAAACATCCCCTCCTCCCTCTTCTCTTTACCCATGGCATTCCTCTGGCTTCAGCAAAACCCCAACTCTATTTCTGACAGGAGGGACCTTAAATATCGAATGGTTCCGACCCCCCTGCCGTGGCCAACCTTCCACCAGGCCAGGTTGCTCACAGCCCCATCCGACTTGGCCTTGAACAACTCCAGGGATGGGGCACCCCAGCCTGTGCCAGCACATTACCACCCTCACAGTAAAGCAGTTTTTTCCTGACATCTAATGATACAGAGTATTGATGAGGTACTACCACTAAATAGAAGTAAGTTACCAATACTAAGGGAACTAACACTGAAAAGACGGCATAACTGAGGCCATAAATGGCTACGAAAATAGAAAAACAGGGAATATGTTATGAGAAACAGGGAGTGCTTTCAGTACCGGGCCTTGAGGTTTCCAAAATAGAATGGACACCATATGGAACTAAGATAAATCAGGAAATATGTCAAAAGAATAAGAAAATTACAGAAGTTTGCTAATTAGACCGGTTCAAGTTGCCAACAAAACTGGTTTAAGTTACTTTTTGAGCCAAGCTGAAAAGGACACAGTGAAGAAGACCCATGATCTTCATCCTCAAAACCCCTGAACATCCCTGCCCAAGAAAATGGGAAACCAATGCGCAAACTCAGATGGGAGGAGCACAGGGCGGAGAGAATGAAAATTACTTCTCGGAACTGATTAGAATAAACCTGTCTTTTCTAGAAAAATAATGCATATGTATAAAGAAATAATGAATGTGCATGTTGTAACTGTATTTAAACAAGCCTGTGAGCACAGACAGGTGTGCATGTCTTTGGTAGAGCAATCCTCCATTCACCCAGCATGCTGAATAAACGTACCTTCTCTACAACTACCCAGTTGTGGGGTTTTTTCCACGTGTCACCAATCTAAACTTGCTCTCTTTCACTTTGAATCCGTTTCCCCTTTCCCTGTCACTGCATGCTCTTGTAAATAGACTCTCTCCATTTTAATTCAAGGCTCCCTTTGCAAGCATATGAAATCCTCAAATTCTACCCCAGCAGGTGGTCTGGAAGGAGAAAAAGAATTCACAGACTTGCAGATATTACCTGTTCCACTCTGTCTCTTAAAACCCCTCTCAACTGCACATCCAACCTGGCTCTCAGTCTGTTCTATAAAAACATTCTTTCAAATGTTCCCTTACCACCATTACCAACTCACATTCCTTCTCCAGATGTTCCCATCATCCAGGTGAATCCTCTTGCCCTGTTTCTGCAGCCTTTCTTCCTCCATATGTCCATCATTGCCACATTTTAGTTGCCTCCACATCAATCCTTTCGCTTTTGTCAGTACTTCACATCTTGTCCATTGGCATGCCTCTTCATCAGCCCCTTTCATGCAACCTCCAACACATGTGACAAGCCCCTTTGAATTGTCTGTGTTGGTGTTACCTATAAGGCCAACCATACTGATTGGCATTTTTACTTTGCTCCAAGAACTCTATCTCAAAACCTTGCCTCAGAGGAAAAGACTAGAAACTAGAATGATGTGTATAAGGCATCACCTCTTTCAAATGACAGGGCTCAACCCTTCCTGAATAGGGTTATATTTTAAATACGAAAATATGAGATTTCATTTTCTAACATGAAATATGTATCGCTATTATGATTACATTTTTTTTTCTGTCTGAGTTCCAAGCCGTTCCTGAATATCCCTGTAATGATCACAGGACCATTTCCATGGAGACTATTGTTTCATTATGTATTTTGTGAAAAAAGAAGTTTTCATGTTGATTTAGAATTTCTTAATCATTGAGATTTGTGCAAAATAAAAGGCTTAATCCTGCTACTAACTGGGGAGACCTTTCACTGGCTGTTTAACATGGCCTTATCCTTAAAGACTGCTGACAAAGCACTCAAGATCATGGGATCAAACAAGTTCTAACATATGCCAGTATATCCCATGGAAGCAACATTCAAGTTTCTAAAGGGGGTGAGAATTTTAATAAACAATAGAAAAGCAATCTTTGCAATGAAAGGGGAGTATAAATGTCAAATGTTGAGATTGCTTCCAAGTTCACTGGAAGACAAAGCATAGATGTTTGAAGAAGTTTAGTACCTAGCAAACATCATAACCACCAAATGATATATAACCATTTATTTGTGTGGCTAATAGTGGAAGAGATCACAAATATCCAAATTTACTATTCAAAGAGTTGCATTTCTTTCAGAAAGCAGTGTATTTGAGTAAGAGGAATTTAGCTCTATTGCACATCATTGCGGCCAGATCTGAAAAAATTAAAAATGGAGAATAATAGTATAGAAAGGAATTGATTTACATGTAGGTATGACATCTGTTACTGTCAGTAGTTGAATCTGTGAATTGCTAAACTCACACTATAAACTGTAAGATATATTTGGGTTATGTACAGTTAGTATTTACCATGCTGTGTTATTTCTAAGCTGTGGTGATGACCTTGGCCAGATATTCCAGGAGATTCTTCAGTTTTTAGCATAGGCAGATAAAAGATACTCCTGCGTGTCTTAGTGCAGTGACTGTTGTCTCCTACACCTGGTGATATATGGAACTTGAATGGGGAAAGAATGGTCATGTGGCTCAGTATTTTACAGAGGAAGTTATAGCATTTATGATGGAAGGGTGGAAAGAAGAAGTATCTTTAGTATAATGTGTTTACCTGCTAGTCAGACCTAGGTGAAAGAGAAGAAAGTATCTAGAGATACTAACACATAAATTATTATTGCCTTTTGAGTACGAAGGTGGTTTGTCCACATGGCCTTGTGTATTTGCACTGGTACTAAAAAGGGAAATGGGCAATCAAAGAGGTTTATCCAAATGTACTTTGGCTGACCAATATGTTAGCGAAGATGAGTTCCAGTATTCATGTTTTTCCAGCTCTGATGGGGTAATAATTATATCCATGTTGATGCTGGTATATGTTATGATATTCGAGCAACTTTAATTACATTTTGAAGACAGCTTTCTTGTTTGGAAGTTGTTCACTCACTTAGGGTCATTTCTGTTAAATCTATACACCAGATATTTAAGAGCTGAAATCATCTACATTTGCCATCTGTGTATTAATCATTATGCACACTCTTAATGTTGTTGACAACCATTAAAAACTCTGGCAATGATTACTATTATTTCTGAATAATCATGCAGAGCAATTAGTGAGGTTCTGATGATGATTGCAGACCCTACTGCCATGGAAGAGATTATGCCCATGTTTATGCCAGCTTCAATCAGATGTAACTCCTTGAAAGTCCATGTTGTTGCCTCTGACTGACATCATCTAATTGGGAGCAACCTCAGGTATTGGATTCTGACATAAACATATGGTTCCATGTCTGCTAGTCTATTCCAAAATCTCTCAAAATTTTTACGTAAGCTGGCAGCTGAACCTTAAACTGGTCACATTTCCCAGTAGGTGTTTATTTAAATTACATTTCTGCAGATGAGGGAACATCCAGGTGATTTCTGTTGCATTCCTTAAAACATAGCTCTTTTCCTGTCAATCCTGTCTGATGTGCTGTAGTGTCACTGTAAGTTTTCCTCACTGCTCTGTGGTTCATTAAAAGAATTTTGTAGCATGTTTCCACCTCAGCAGTCGATTAGCTTTTGGAGCTGCTAGTAAGCACTCCTGTCATGCTAGTCCTATGTCTGGGCGCTACAGCTATGTTCTTCCTTTGTTTGCTGTCTTCTGTCTTCCTTCTACACTAATTATCTACTGCATCCTTCTTTTTCTGTAGTTTATTGGTACTTTGGAGCTGCTTTCTCCTGTCCGTACTTCCTCAGACAAATGGATTACATTGTTGTTTAGGGACAGTCATCTCTTTCTTGGATACGTGAAAAAGAGAAGTTGTAGCACTTGACCTGGGTGGTTTTGTTATCAGTCCTGTACAGATTAGACATGTGAACAGAAAGGGTTGTCTCACCCCAAAGAATAAGCAAGACAAACTGATCAAGAGCAGAGCAGCAACGGTTTTGATCGACAACTTAGAAGTAAATGGTTTCATCTTAGGTAGTATAAATGCCAGGGACCTTTCTGCAGTTTAGCAGAGATATTATTATATTACACTTTCATAAAAAGCGGACCAGGGGCACTGGTCCAGCCAAGCTGGAGTCTGGCAGAGAGCAGACTGAAAAGAAAAAGAAGCTTTAATGGAGTAGTTTCTACTCATTTGCATGTAAGGTGTGCAATCACCCAGTTACTTCTGCCATATGACCCGCTTCTGTGATAAGACAGTACACCCCACTCAGTCTAGAATAGTAACAGTGCCTTGCATCCCCAACTGCTTTTTAGTTTTTAAACACTGCACCAGAATGATTGCCCTCAAGTTGAAGACAGTCCTATTAAAATTACATGAGTAATTCATAACATTAAGTGAATCAAGGCAAGGAACAATGGTGTCTGTCCACAGAGATGTTATTCAGCTTTTTTTATGTGTTTCATAATTATGGGTAGAGAATCCCACTCTTCTCTGTTTAATTCAATCAGTTTTAATTGCCTTGAAACCACAGAGCATATTTAACTCTATTTTCTACTGTGACTCAATCTAGAAATACCTGTCCAGGGAAATGATTTCTAATAGTTGACAGCTCGTAATTCTAATGCATAAAAAGTCAAATGAAGTCAAATTTGTTCAAGGAATTAGGTTCACATTTCTATCCTGGGGATAGTTAAATGTAGGAACAATTTACCTGAGAACATTCTGGATTCTCATCACTTCCATTCTTCAAATAATAACTAGATTTCTTTATAAAAGATGTACTGTAGCTCAAACAAAAGTTACAGTCTTGATCGCAAAACTACTGAATGAAGTCATACTGAAATAATCTTATTAAAACCTTGCAGTTCTAAAATATCTGTTGTTTTTGGTAGTAAGCGAGAACTGCTATTTGACCAATGAGGGAAGTATGCCAAAAAATCTCAGTCAGATGCAGAAACAAGTGGAGTGATGGGTCTCTCATATACATTGTTCAAAAAGCAAATATACAGAAGTCCTGTATTCACGATTTTTAGGATAGAACATATCCATTCATCAGATCATATATAAAATATGCTGGAATACCTCTCTGATATTTTGATAATATACTACAGGTCAGTGGTCAGTTTTGATGTCTGCTTGTAGTACAGCCCTGTTCATTGGAAATTAAAAACTGGTTGATTAACTTTCGCCAGGACCCACTTGCTGTTTCCCCATAGTCATTGAGACCCCTAGAGCACAGTGCAGTTCCCATGTCTGTTTAAGTGAATTACCTTTATGAGCTGTTTCATCCTCTGAATTACCTTTATGAGCTGTTTCATCCTCTGTAGGTAAGCATAATTCTGTATTTTTCTGCTATGATTCTTATTAGATCACTATCTGCTTATTTTATTCAGACTGATAGCATTAGCTCTGATTTAAATAATAAAAACAACCTGTAAAGCTTATCACAATCAGAATTAGAAAGGTGTTACAAATGCGGATGGAAAGAAAAATGCATTATCCATGAATTGTCTTTTGTCAGAAGATATGGTTTTAGTCAGTTTAGGTGGCTTTAGGTAACAGTCATGTGATTTAAAGAAAGTCACCTTTGGATCCCATGGGTTCCCAACAGGTTTTCACAGTGTTCTGCCTGCTGCTGGCAGGTGCTGCTCTAGAGATAACCATGGACCAAACAACATGTTTGACAGGTTTGAATAAGTGTTTGAAACGCTGTTCACCTTGCCACAGACTGACCTTGAGCTACTGACCACACTGGGAGCTGTGATCAGTTACAAAAGCAAGAAATCTCACCCCAAAATGTTAATAGTAATTTCTGTAAATTAAATATACAGAATTTGTACTCCACCAGCCAGTGAATAAGTGAAAATCCTACTCCTGCCATACAACTGTAAAGTATGCCATACTTTTAAGTATGGAAACATCAATTTCTATGCATTACCTGTCCATTTGTTGAACTAGTATCAATAGACAGAGCAGCAGTATTGCACAACTCAGTGCAGTATCTGGGCCCACATTTCATTGCTGTCAAACTTGAGAAGATTGAAGAGAACTGTATTCAGGGTGTGAATGTTCAAAGCTATCCAAAAATAGATCATATTTTAGGGACACCTATGCTACTAATTTTATAAAAGCAAAACCCCATACTCAGCATCAGTGTCTGCACAAAGGCAGCCACCCACCTGCAGCAATCTTTAAATAAAGTAGCTGGTTGTGCTATTTAATTGTTGTTTCACTTTTCCTTCACCCGATGAATTTTCTTCATCCCAGCAAAAAATGTCTAAGTGCATTTTTAATTTTAACTTTAAAAGAGTGTATCTTTCTATATTCTCTTCTGACTGAAGATTTTCATCACCGAAGAGTACATGCAAATTCTATCGATCACCAGTAAAAGCAGGAATGCTTAACACTCAGGCAATTCATATGGCTTTGGGGAAATCTAAGACTGGTCCAACATTTCCATACCTCATTCAAAAAAACAACTAGATTGTGGCAATGTTGTGCATTGACGCCTTCTAATTTTCATATAAAAGATTCCCTCAAATGGGTATGACAAACTTCTGCCTAAGTTGAATTCACGTGAACAGAATATCTTGTAACAGGTTTTCAGAGACACCCATAGGCAGCACAGCCATTTAATACAGCTTCACTAACACCCAGGATTTAGACCTAATTAGGCAGCCTAGATCTCACTGAAAGCCAGTAATAGTAATTCCCATTTTTTTCCTTAAACTTTCTCCATATTTAAATAAATATATCAAAGTCTATTAAAAATAGCATAAATTGGGTATTGTCTTAGTGATTTGTCATTTTTCATGTATACCATTAGGTGGCAGAGAACAATAAAGATTTACTTGATGAAATACATATGTTGAAATACAGATCTATCAGATTGTTCTCTCCACCCTTTTTGAATCAGATTTCCTACTGTGAACTGTCAAGAGCTTTGTTTAGTTAATTATTAAATGACTTACCAACAGGGCTCATTGCTTTCATCAAAACTGCTTGAGATTTCATTTCTGTGCAATCCTTTTGTGAAATGAGGAAAAAAAAACAAGACATATTCATCCCACTTGGAGTTCTTTAAAGATTAAATATCACCACAGTTGTATCTCTGCTTCTCACCTGCTTCTGGTCAGGCTAAATCTGACTGCTGAAATTAGCCTCTAGGCCAATCTAGTTCGGAAGGCATTGGTGGAAGGCAAGAAAGTTTATTATTCTTTTGGGAGCCTTGATTTTAAACTGGTTGTAAGGGCTAGGCTTTTTTTTTTCAGAATTGCAGAGGATATCAATGGTGAAAGGGTAGATGGTAGGAATCACAGGGCAAGACTTGTCTCCTTAATAACTCACTGAATGATTGATATATGGGAAGTTAATTGCACTATTAGTGACTCTGTAGGAGATAAGGAAGCTGAGGCTCAGCATTTCCCAGAGAATTGGAATTAAGTCCCTTGCAAGAGTAGCTCTTAAGAGAGTTATTCCCTCAAACTCGTCTAGTTGGTAGGAACTGTGCCATACTGTCACATGTGCTTAATTGGAAAGTTCCACAGCAGATTTTCCCATATGTTTGTATAATAAACTCGCGCTAAAGAAAGAAGTAATAATTTCAGTGTGTCTCTTTTGTGCCAGGCAATTGCCTCTGGAAGCAAGGAATCCTTTGTTCCTCCAATCAGCCCTGGCATTGCTTGAGAACACTGACAGTAAGTACACAAGTTGTAGTCCCAGTATTTATGAAGTCTACATGTCTACTTGAATTAGATTCTGTATTTTTCAGCTTAGTCTTTGAGTTTTAGTCACTGTGTTGTATTCACACAGTTCAGACATGGTCAGTCTTGTGCGAAACTCTGTATCTGAGCACAAATCTTCTATAGTTAAAAATGCCAAACCCAGTAATAATGTTGGTACTGCAAGATGACTTAAGCAACAGATTCTATTAAATTGGATTGTAGAAAATCAGATTCCTTTCAAGTGTAAATACTCTGTGCCTGTGCATATCAAAGTCCCATGGCCACCATGACTGTCAGTATAAAAGGTGGGTCATCTTCAACAGTGATTCACAAATATATATATATATATTCACAAATAATAAATACAAATTTTAGGAAGCTGTCAGACAGGATTGAATCTAATTTGGCGTGCTATCCACCTTAGCATCTCACAGCAGTCTTGGGATTCCAAATGGATTATTCCAGGAGTCAGTCTATAGATCACCCTACCCTGTATCTACCATCTTGTGTGTAGATCATGGGTCTCTCAGGAAAGATGCAACACGGCCCTGGAGATCATGGGACAGGAGCTGCAGTGTGTTAGGAGGTTCAGCTTGGACCCTGTGTGAAAACAAACAAGCAATACTTTTTCTGGTGCTCTGTGAGCCTCTCAATAGCAAAAAAATTCTGTCTTTGAAAGACTTGATAAAAAATGGGAGTCACTAAACAAGTGTGTTTCTCAGAGGGGATTGTGTTCAGTGGGGATGTTGAGGCTCTCTGCTGGGAACAGGTAGGTGCCATTCAGTGAGGTAGGCAATGCAAGCTGTGTGCATGGTACAATTTGCCCCTGAAGTCCACAGCACACTGTGAGCCCTGGGGTGGATTGCACATGGACTGATCTCTGCAAGAACATACTAATGCTGCTGCTATGCTTTCAGAGTGCCTAACAGTACATTGGTTAATGCTGTTGATTCCGTCTGAGGCAGAGTTGGTGGGAAAGGGAGGAACAACCATAAATAACAAGCTGATCACTTATTGTGCCTTATATTTTTAAAATCACAGTTAAGTAGTATGAAGTATTTGGATCTCCAGAAAGGAAAGGTCTTTCCAGTCTATATAATTCAAACATGGGTTACCACATGCCTGAAGCTAGGAAACATCTGTTATCAGTCTGTTTGCCTTATGTTCTTCACAGTTTTATCAGAAATGTCAAGAGCTGCTTACTCAGCAGAGGCCAAATCCTGAAAATTTCCATTTTTCCTTTTGGTCCTTTCATTATTTTATGAACAGATGTGAAAGTCTCCCAAGAAGAGGATAAATGTGTTCTGAGATATTGGCATATTTTGAGAATACAAGTACCTAAACAAGATTCAGTCATACTTGATCCTCCTTAGAATTTACTGTTGCTTGCAAATGTGGACACAAACACTTTTTTGATTTCTCCTGACCTGCATCCAAGAGGACAAAGTTCAGCCCCCTTTGCAGGTGTTGCCTCTTCTATCTACTTTCTGAGGTGGATGTAATAAAGACAAGAACTTGAAAAATTATCTGCTTCAGTACAAAAAGAAATAAATTATCTCTATTCTGCATCATCTCCTTTTTATTCTGCATCATCTCCTTTTTTTTTGCATCAAACCGTTTGGTTTTGTTTTTCTTGAACTGCCTCTGTAATAAACTGTAAATTTGTGCTTTCGAGTGCTTTCTTTTGAGGATCCCTCAGGAACCTACATATTTTTCAGAATGCAAAGAAGAGATAATGCTTCACTGTAAAACGGGAAAAACCTTGGTCTGAACTAACTCAGATTAATGAATGAAAACAGTTTCCTTTGAAAGGGGGATCTCAGGCAGGACAGTGGAAGGAGGTTAGCTGGAAAAGTCTAAATATTCAGGAGATCAGCAGAACAAAGTATATCTCCTAGGTATATGATGACTTTGTGAAGACTCATGCTCTCTAACATCTTATTCTGTCTTCTCTGCTAGGCTTCTCACATCACCCAGAAGTGAGATTAATGGAAAGAAAGAAGTATGCTTTCTTAGTACACTTTCCCTAGCATGCTGAGAAGATGATAACAAGAAGTAGGATGAGATAGAAAACAGGAGTGGTTTTGCTCTGGTCTGCAAGATTTACATTGCAGTAGAAGAATGCCTAGGGTTGTTTTCCTTCAAATGTGCCAGGAGGTGGTACAAGACTTACTGATGGTTTCATATGTATTGTCAAAGCTGCTGCCTACGACTGCACACAGTCAGCTTCTTGTGAAAGACTGTTACAGGCAAGACCAAAGGAAAAATTACTCTTGCAAGCAATGCTCTACCTGCCCAAAACAAACAACATCAAGGGTGGCTTGTGTAGCAATTTATAGGAGGAGGTCTGAGAATTTTCATCCTTTCTTTAAGGCTGGTATCTAGGAAACTAACCTGAAGGGTGAGAGAGAAAGAAGGATGCAGTTGCAGAANCCACGACTATCTGATAGAGAAGAATCATTTGAGAAATGAATTATGAATTTTCACTAATGGAAAGTGATGTGAAAAAGCAGGCAGATGATGGAATGGCAAAAGAGAAAATTAGGGAAGCCAGTTGCAACAGAGGAGAGGAAGATATGATAGAGATAGCTAAGAGGTGGAGTCTCAGACAGAGTAATAAAGCCATAGATGATACTGACGTAGAACAGGAAACAAAATGACCTCCAGGTGAAGGAGAGAACAGATGGGAGCAAATCTGAAATTCACCTCTGTAACAGAGAGATACATCGTCTGACTCAAGCAGGTCAAGCAAGCATAATGTTAGATCATCAGTCCAAAACAAGAGAATGAGATGTGGACCAGAAATAGAAAACTATCAGAGTAGGGATGACAGGAGAGACTAAGAGAGGCAGATCGCTAGGGGACACAGTTGTTGTCTATCAATGTCTTGGATGAACACCTTGAGTAAGAAAAGCTATTTGAATTAATATTGGTACAAGAAAGAAAGTGCATATAATAGTTGTTCATAATCTAGAATTGAAATTAGAAAGTGTTGGAATTAGGAAGTTTCTAACCATCAGATCAGGAGGCTCTGTCCCATTATGCATAGGATATGCAAACACATCCTAGAGTATCGTCAGGTGGAGCTTGATAGGTTTTGGGATGCAATCATATACAAGATCGATATCCATGATGAGTGAGACCAGATTGGATGTTGTAGGAGGACCTTCCTAGTTCCCTCCCTAATCTTATTTTCCTAATAATGATGCTATTGACTCATATATATTGACCAGGACAGGTGCAGACAGACACATATTTGCCTCACTCACTTTCCAAGCCAACTGGATGCCACCCACTTCTGGAATCTGTGTATCTGGAGTGGCCCAGGGCTGTACCCAAGTTGTTAAATCTGTGCAAATACATGACTTTCAGATCTGAGCTGGCTTGTTTTTGCCTAACTTGGAGTGTGGGCGAGGGAGTCCACACCTATCCATACACCCTCAGAAGGCTGTGCAGGGCTCACATGTTTGGTGCCTCAGAGGAGTGTGAAAACTACTTACATTAGGGGTGCAGGGACTGTACAAGCTGATATAGCAGGGTTGAGGGTACTTAAGATCCCCGAAGAAATGTAGTAATAGTATCTGCCACCCAGGGTACCGCAGCAGCATGCTCAGGAGCCATGTGCACTATCTCTCTGGTCACTCCCATATGACAATGTGGTGTTTGGGGGCAGACTAGTCTCATACACCAACGTTGTGTAGGATGTCACCAGTAGTGACACCTTAGTCTTACATCTTTGATTGCCCTCCCATCTGTTGTGCTGAGTTCCTAGACAACACTGCACAGTGGAGATGGTTCCTCCTGGTTAGAGCATCCCTTCCTTGTCTGTACTTCATGTTGTGCTCCCAGAAGTTGCATTAGTCCTCAACAAATGTACAACCCCCTGCTCATGCTGCAGCGAGCACAGCCATCTACTGCATCAAGTTGTGTTCCAATACACTGACTGATGTTTGTGTATTTGGAGGCAAATCTTTGTCTGTTATAGATGGATGACAGATTATTTTTAATTGCTCATAAGATTCTAGTAGGGAAAGATTATTAGACCCTTCACTGTATGGTCATCTGCATAAACAAGACCTTTATTTTTCACACTGAATTTCCATTTTGCCATCCTAGTAAAAATCTATGGTTATGTGAGCATGCGTGGGTCGCACTGTTTCCGCTGTGACTGAAATGGGACCATTCCCACGCTACTTGAAGGTTTGCGTTCTTGGCTCCTGAGATTACCTGCTAGCAGATAGCTGTGGCCATGTCTTCCTTTGATGAAGATGTTCTTATCTTAACTGAGGTGTGGAGTGCTTCATCTTGCAACATTTCTGCTACCCCCCTCAGGCAGAGAAAGAGAGAGAGAACACAGGAAGAATGACAACTTATACTTTCCAAATCACAACCTCATAAGGACAACAGTTGATAACAAGCCTAAGCAAAACTGAACTACTGACTCACTCTCCTCTTTTCTGGCCTACTGGGAAAGATTGAGGATTTCTGTACGACTGGTAACATTGGCTTCAATTAGATCCTTTTATTTTTTTAATTTTTTTTGTCATTAAAGGAACTGAAGCTTTTTTAGACTGTATATTTGTTATAAAAACTTCTCTCCATTTTTCCCCCCTGAGTTAGGCTGTTTTTACCAGTGGTTCTGTGATAGAAAGGGGGCATATGTTTGTTTTCTTCTTGTGTGCCCATATTAATGTGAAGTACAGAACTGCATTTTTCACTTAACCATTCCCTACAATAGTGGCCTATCTGCAAGTAAAATTAGGTCTAAGACTGAGAGTATGACTTGTAAGTGCTTTCTAGCAAAAGTGAAATGTTAGGTTTTGAATTAAATACCTTTGTTTCTACCAAATAATAAAGGTATTCCACAAGAATAGCAAATAAAAAAACTAAACCAAAAGCAAACAAAACAAGCACATAGAAATATTAATATATATATAAGACATGGATTTATGAATGTCCTATATGTGTCGTCTTAGTCATTTCTGGGCAGGTGAATAAAAACACAGAATTATTTTTACTTCCAAGCCTGTGTCAGGTTCCTGTAATTAGAAATACATGTTTAGCTGAAAGAACAAGTCTGAATCCTACTGTTTAAAGAAGACCAGGATGCCAAATGCAAGGATGCTTCTAATGTTAATTATAAGATGTGAAAGTTAATATTGCAGGTGCAAACCAGATCCAGACCACTTCTGTATATGTCACAGGAAGCATACCTCCCTCAGAACATGCCCCTCTGTCTGTGCTCTAGGGAGAGTGCAAGTGCCTGCCTTGCAAGGTGGATCCCACCATAGCAAATGGCATATTATTTTTGCCTCAGGATCACTGCCTTCCTCAGTGCTTACTAAATCTTACTCTTCAGTATCTTCTCTTTTTATCCTGTCCCTGTAATGTGTAAGCCTCTGCATGCTGTTGAATATAGCATAGAATACTGAATTTATTAATTTTCACTGGGACTTTCTAAGGTGCTCGAGTACAGTATTTGTTAACTCTTTACAAACATCGATTAATATCTGCAAAGATGTGTCACAAAAAAGGGCAATATTATTACCACTACGTTTTATAAAGGAGGAATGAAAGTGTCAGGGTTAGAGTTGTTGAAAGCTTCCTTGCACACTGGGTGTGCAGACTGCTTTTTCGGCGCTTACAACACTGTACGTTATTTTGGGAGTGTGAGACACAGCCTGTTGTGACCTGGATTGCAACTGTGAGAGCCTACTGACTTCTGCAAACCACTCTTTCTCAGGCCTTGTGTTTGCCACTGTGACAAAAAACTTTTACTCCTGTTAGCGCTATTAGTAGCAGCCTTTTTCTGAGACAATACCATTCTTTGAATTTACGTGGCTGGCCCACACTTTATAAGGCGTCATTTGTCCAATTTAACTGTGGGAGCATCGTTTCTGTCACTGTAGATCAATTTTAATCCAGATTCTGCAATGTAGGTGCTGCAACAAAAGCAGCTGAGCCTTAGCCGACAGCAGCCTCCTCCATTGCACAGTCATAACAAATTCCCACAGCACAGGCCATTCTTTCCCCCAAGTAAGGCAGGGAGTCCCGAGGGGAACCACAGGAGTTTGTAATCACATCTTTAAAAGAGCTTATGATAATATTCAGAAGGAGTCTGGAGTAAGATTTCACAAGAAAATTGAATTTACTTTTTCATTCTTGATTTGCAAATATAAGTTTCTTCTAACAATTTAAAAATATTGTCATACACTGTTTTGAACAAGTCAACAACTGGGATAGAAGGGGTGTCTCTGAGTGAAAGCTCTGCCTGAGTTATTACCAGCGCTAGGTAGTTTATTTGGCAGGTTTCCATCAGCTAAGCTCACATTCCAGGTGATGGCAATACTGTCAGCTCCTGAGCGCTAGAGGGGGATGGATACACATACTTTGTTCATGGATTTCACAGCTGAAGGAACAGTGCTTCTTGTTTCAATTCCAGGAAATAGAAGAAGTGACAAAGCTTTCTCTCTTCGTTGTTTCTCTCTCCCTCTCTGTCTCTTTTTTTTTTTTTCAGAAGCAGGAATTTTTCCCTTCCTTTTTCTTTCTGTTCATTTGTGTCTCTGCTTCTTCATTCCAGTGCATTATTTCCTTGGGCTTCTAAAGGCTGTCTTGTGCTCTCTGTGGGAGAGCTCCTGCTTTTGCTCCTAACCTTCACTCACAATCCCTCACATCTCCTGTTTCTGCCTCTTCCGTGTACTCACACAGCCTCCACCTTCATATGAAGTCTATTTACACTAGATACAGATTCTTACTCTGTCCTCAGGAAGACAGGAATTTCTCAGCCCCTTCACACAGGATACCAAGCAAATGATTATTACAACTCATGCTCCCTCTGTGATCAGGTCTGTGAGATGGGGAATGTTTGGTTACACAGAGCATTAGCTCTATGAATTTTTTTAATTGCATATGTACTAAAGAAGAAGGGTTTTGTTAAAGGCCTGTTGAATCTTGTATTCAGAGCACAGTGAGGTGAGGTCCATGAGTATCAGAACTTCTGGGAGTTCCCTCTGAAGCCTAGTATTTGCCTTCATGGTAGAAGGTAAAGTCACCTTGAAAACCCAGGGTGTTGACCATGATCTTCACCATGGAGCTTTAGGCATTCTTTTCAGATGGCTGGTTATGTAGACACATACCAGGCTAAAGGAGTCGTCACCAAATACAGCATTGTCTTCCAGGTGAGCTAAGCCATGGGAACTTGTTGGCATTGTGCCCTCCAGTTCAAAGAGAGTTGAATTGAAGCCATTGTGTAGCTTATAAAGTCAAAGACCTTGAAGTAGATTTTGATAAGAAGTAAAGCTGTGAGTGGAGACTGTCTGGTGTGTTCTCAGTAGCCTGGGTTCAGGTTGTTGGGAGTCACTAAGCAGGCCTTTGGCTTAGGAAAGTAAGCTGGACTCTACATAGAAATAAGGTCTATTAATAAGCTGGTTCTATCCTTCTCTCCTGCCTTTTTTGATCTCCCTTTCTGCTCCTCTCTTTAAGCCCCTGTGACTGTTTCTCATTTTACATGTTTTCTGTGTTTTCTGCCTCTGTCTAAAATTCCTCACTCTTCCCACTGAGCAGAGGGTATTTCTTCCCCTTTCTGCTCTCTTCACACCAGCAATGGGAGCACTGTGATCAGAGCAGGGATCTTCTTCCCATTCCCGTTGCAGAAACTGCTGCATGTGCAAGGCCACCTGGGTCCTGCTCCTTCCACCCTGGCCCGCACTGCACTTTCACTGTGAAAGTGAAGCATCTGTTGTAGAGGCAGAAGCTGTTAGGACTTGGGAGGTGTTTGAGGGAGAGAAACTCGTATGTCTACAACCAAATTATATTGTCAATACCAAACACCATTTTTGGATGTATACTGCTTGGTTGAATTTTAAGAGCAGACAATTAACGATGGAATATCCTTTTACCGCGCACCAATTGATCTGTGGCAGTACTATTGAACAACTTTAACAAAAAAACCCTACTGAAAACTTTTACTCTGAGGGCTTTCCATTGAAAATATGTGTCCAAAAGCTTTAATTCTTCAAGTTTTAGTTAACTTGTAACATAGGAAGGTGAGCTCTGTTGTCTGTAGAGGTTGTTACTTCCATTATCACTAGTACCCAGGCACTTAGTTGGTTCATCTTATTTGGCGTTTGCTTTTTGCCCCTTATTTCTACAATTTATTCCTCAATTACCAAAGTGGGGAAAAAAGGTATATTTTTTGCCAAAACTGGTAGGTGGTAAACTCTTATTATTTAAAGTTCTTTTTTCCTTGGTTGACTTTAAAAGAAAGTCCTTTGAACATCCATCTCCATTGACGTGTATTTGTATATATATACAAGTTCTCTTTCTTATGATTTTAGCTTGACATTCTGAGGAAGTGTAGATTAAGCTATCCTATTCTTTGTCCTTCTGTCTGTCTGTCAGTCCCCATTTGGTGAATTTGAGCCCCCTCGACAAACAAAACTAGATTGGACCCACTACTGAAAAAACTCAGAAATTAATTCCTCTAAGTTTCATGGAAACCACTGGCAGAGGAAGGGAACAGGTAAGGGATACAAATAGTTTCCCTTACTGTAGCTAAAGTAGAAGCTCAATGTTTTTCTTATCCTGATGGATGACCAGGCAACACACACGTGCTGCCTCCACTCCAGCCAGACAGATAGGAGACAGTGAGATGTTGTGGGGAATGCCACAGTGCTCTTGGAGGTGGAGACATGGAACTCTTTCAGTGAGAGATGGAGGAACAGATTGTACACATCTGTAGGAAACCATATTTTAGCATTTCTGCTGTCCAAGGGACATCTGACATCTGTTTGGAGGGTAATGAGGGTAATTATAATAGGGTGTAGGGAGGGCTTAAGGGAAAAAGTCTTAAATATGTGGGAAACTGGGCTACATTTGTTTTGCTGTTTATGGCATGACACACTAGCTTTCGGCCTTTGTTATTGCTATCCTGGAAACAATCCTGAACAATGGCTTTTGTCTAGTCAACAAGTTTTTGATTCATGTTGTTCAATTTCTTAGAATTTTGTAAACATTAGGAGGAGGATTTAGTACCCACAGTTTACTGCAAGACTCAGAAAAGAACCTATAGGAAAGCAATAAAGGGGGCCTCCATCAAGCAGTTACAGGCAAGGACTAGAGTTTCCAGTGGAACAAAAAAGAGATGGGGGTCAGGGACTGACATCCTAGGAAAAGGGAGGATTTGTACTGATTTTGCCTTTGAACAGCCTTTTATGTATCTATTCATCTTCAACTGAGTAAAACTTACCATTGCCCCTGCTCCTGAAAGCCAAAACTTCTGGAAAGTCAAAAGCTTATAGTATAAACAGCTGTAAAAATGCTCACTAGAAATAATGTAGTTGAACCTAGCACAACTGGAAAGTATGCTGGTGCTCCTGGACAGTCGTTGAATACTTTAGACTAAAGATTTTTGAAAGCACACAGAATCATGAAATGCTTAGATTTCTGTGCTCTTAATTCTAAAATGTTACAAAAATACTTCATCACACAGAAAAAAAAAAACATATGGCTTAGAAATACGCACCAAGGACTTGTTTGAAATGTGTTTATTTAGCTCATAATAACCTCTCTTCAAAAATAGGTATTTGAGAGCTCAGATGTCATCTGTTTTCAAAGCCAGTCTGACTTGATATCTAGGGTTTCTAGAAGTAATACATTTAGGGTGGCCTCTCCTAGAATGGGCCTGAAGAAGAGCTCTTCAATAGCATCTGCATCAATGTCTTGAAGAGAGGCAATTAGCTGAAGAATCCAAGCAAACCTGCCTAGGTTTCCATGGAACATTGTTGAGATGAACTCCATCAAGGCTTGCTGAGCTTCCTGCTGCAGTGTTTGTACATAGGGGAGACATTTTAGGATGCAGCATCCTGTCAAAACAAAAAGTAAAATAGCAAAAAGTAAACACTTCTGTTCTGTGCCCTGTGTGATGATGGGTGTCTGGATTTCTGGCTTATGACACTTCTTTCTCTATAGAAAAAAATAAACACTTTCTAAACGTACTTTTTGGTAAGAGCAGATATGTGTCATTCAATAATTTGAAGGAGCATTGAACAATGTAAGCACATTGGAATCCAGACTGTTACGTTAAAATCCAGCTTTGTAATGGTAACAGCAGGTGACTGACTCAGTACAGATGGACAAGAAGCTTTATTGTGTTGTCTACCCACCAAATGTTGCTGAGAACATAGTCTGAGTAGGTGGAAAAATTCCAGCTCTAACCTACACTAGGTAGGTTACATCAGGAAGATGGAGATGGTGGTTTGGAGCAATGAGCAGGCTCACAGCCTGAAGGCATGGTTTTCCAGTCTATGCAGCCCCATCTCCATCGTGTTAGTGCCTCTCCTTACTAGACTAAGCTGGGGCACTATGGTTCACCATGCTATCTAGATATTTTCATTTACAGTGAAGCATAAAGGTTCTCTGTGAGACTCATCATGACCTTCAGGAGTGGGTCCTGGTTTTGTGCTCCCTTTCCTCAGCTGTTTCTGAAGAAGGAGAGGTCTCTGCCCTATGGAGTCATGGTCTTGAGCCTCGACCACATACCTCCTATAGCATGTGACCTGCTGGCTCAAGGGTGTTTGTGGGTGCTAGGGCTCAGTGCAAATGACACCCTGCCTTTATCCTTTGCCTCTGGAGGGACTGCCTCATCCCTTAGCCCTCAGCAGTCTGTTGCCTGCTGTTCTTACCACCTAAGGATAACAGTGTCCTTTCTTTCCTAGAATTGCTGCAGCCTGGGCAGAGGTAGGATACGCTCGAGGCCTGTTTGGCATCTTTTACAGTGACTGACTCCATATGTCCCTGGTATGGGATCTGAATAGCTTACACCATGGAGTGTTTCACACAGGATCATTCATTTAAGTGTGGGAGGTTCTGCCTTCTTGCCTAGTGCCCTGTACTAGGGCAAAGCCAACCTGGTTGGGTTTTCTTCAGCCTGTAACTGACTGTCCTTTGTCAGCCTTCAGCAGCTCTCTTCTTCCTAGACATTGCTGCCAGAGGAGAAGCCTCAGCCAAACTTGCAACCAGGCTAGCCAGAAGTGGAGACTTTGGAAAAGTTATCATCTCCTCTGGGATTACCAGCAGCTGCAAGCTGTGAGGATGATTCCAAATGTTAGATTTTTCATGGAAAAGAAATTGTCAGGATTTTGTATATTCAGGATGAAATTGCAATTGTTTATTTCCCTTCAATATGCTTAATTTCCCCATTTGGTCTTCTTTTCTGTGTAGTCAAACACTGGGTTTAATTTACATATAATGAGACATTTCTTGTTTTGATATCTGTTGTAATAATATTCAGTCCAACGTGTTTTCAGCTGAACTGTAAACCTCTTAAGAGTATCTTTTTTAACAGAAATCCTGCCACAGCCTTGATGGAGTTTTAACATATATATATATATATATATATATATATATATATATATGTGTGTGTGTGTGTGTATGTATGTATAGAAAACACTCCGTAAATATATATATGGCACTGATTCCTTAGCAGCATTGTTTTTCACTCCTCATTGTGCAGTTCCAATTTCTTTTCAGACAACTCTCAAAAGCACAAGAACATTTTCACCTCACTCTCTGCTGTTCCTGTGTGGCAGAACACTCCTAGCTGCCCCTTCCTTTGACTTATTGCCTGAGTCCTAGTAGAGAAGGCCTTGCAGCTGGACCCTTCACCCACAGACACTGTGACCTTTCCAAAGCCACCTAGCCAAGGCTCCCTTGGGAAGAGCAGGGATGTCAGTATGTTCTGGAGAATTTGGATTCCACTGATGCAAGGTTTCCCCTCCGGACTGGGCACACGCTTTCTCCTTCGCAGGTTCTTGCTGACCCAAGTGTAGACAACCAGTAATCCAGCCAGAGCCTCCTGCACAGAAGTGCTGCACAGGTTCTGCCAGCTCTGGTGCCCTCAACATAGGAAGGACAAGGAGCAAGTCCATAGAAGCGCCTTGAAGGTGATCAGAGGCCTGCGCCACCTCTCCTTTGAAGACATGCTGAGAGAGTTGAGGTTGTTCAGCCTGGAGAAGAGAAGGCTTTGGGAAGACCTTATAGCACCTTCCAGTACCTAAAGGGGCTTTACAAGAAAGCTGGAGAGGGATATTTCACAAGGGCCTGTGATAGGACAAAGGGTAATGGCCTTGAACTGACAGAAGGTAGGTAGGTTTAGATTAAGTATTAAGCAGAAATTCTATACTATGAGAGTGGTGAAGCACTGGAACAGTTTGCCCAGAGATGTTGTGAATGCCACAACCCTGGAAGTTGGCCAGAAGGCCAGTCTGAATGGGGCTTTGAGCAACCTGGTCTAGTGTCCCTGCTTATGACAGGGGGATTGGACTAGGTGATTTTAAAGGTGCCTTCCAACTCAAACCATTCTATGATTCTAGTGGCAGAACCCACATTACATCATGCTGCCTACCAGCGTCTCAACAAAGGGATTTTTGTAATGATAGTAAGCACAAGGTGCCATAAGGGATCATCCAGGACACAAGCAAAGCTTTGCCATACTTATCATGCATCTTATGAAAGCTTGGCTGCTACAGCTGCATGCCTGGATGTCCTGTTGCACTCCAGCTCATAACCCAGCTCTGGACTGCTCTGTACCTGCCCCTTCTCCATTGCCTCAGTCAGTTTTGGTGGTCCTAACAGAAGTAAAACATTCAGGGTGGAAGCCCTCATGAGGTACTTCATGATCCAAGGGAAGGTTTGCCACTGTCACTGCCGGTGGCTCTCTGTAATCCTCTTAGAACTGAGGCCTGCAAAATATTAACATTTTGCCAAACATCACACCAGAACTTGAAAAGCTTGAAAATGTGCTGCATGTATGTAGAAAACATTTTCTGAGTTTGGTGGAAAATGTTAAAAAACTGTTAAAAATAGTAATTATGGAATGACAACTGTACAGATTTGTTTTCAGCAAAAGGCAGTCTGAGCTGTGTACCTGTTTGTTGTTTGCTCTTAGTACCTGTTTCAGTTCAGAGTTAGACTGTGACTGTTTCATCTGGAGTCAGTCCAGGCTTACCTAGAATTCTCTAGGCTGCCTTCTGCAGCTCATGGAGAAATATTCCAGACAATAGGTTCATCTCACTTAAGAGCCAGGTGACATTCCTGTAACACTGGACTGTGTCTGCAGAGAGCACCAAAGGCTGCTGACCCTCTCATACAGCACCCTGGGGTAGCAGCTGGCCCTAGAAGGCACAAATCCAGAACATAACCCTGCTTCTGCTGCTTTCTCCTTAAGTGAAAATCACATTTTACCCACACAGATAATAAAAATGCTAATTAAACTGTTTAAGTTGCTGCAGATGAGGCATTTCTCCACATTCCCCCTGGATATAACTGGTGGTCTCTTTCAGCCTGATTTTATTGTGAAAAAACTGACAAAATAACTTGCACTGAAATGAACTCCACTGGTTTGATGCTGCAGCATAGACACACAAGGCAATACCAAACATCTGGATGACATTACACGTCAAGAATCAGAATCTGAATCCCATTGGAAACAAATATAAAGTCATACAGCCTTTGAGCAGCCTATAAACCATTCACCACAAGAAATATAATGGAATAACTGAAGCATTCAAGTATCCTTTTGGTGTAGTCCCAAGTATAGCACACTGCTGACAGTGCAGCCAACAGCAGTGATTGCTGTGGAAGGAGCCAGGGATCTGAGCCAGAGCAGGCTGAAGTCAATAAGTCTTTCCATTTACTTTAGTGTACTTAGAGCTCAGCTTGTAATGACTCATGCACTCCATGGTGCTGACTGAGGCCACCTTCCTTCCTAAAGAGCCTGAACTTGGCACCAGAAGTGAGAGGATGCAATCACTAGTCTTAGTTTGCTCTATGATTGCTGTCCCAAGCTTTGAATATAGAGACACTAAATTATATAAATAATAGATATAAATAAATAAAAGCTGTGTAACATCAGCACAGCATCTTTTTGCCTCATTGATGAAAATCAGATGATAAGGATTATTTTATCTTTTCCAGAATTCTTGTTACAGAGGAAGTCTTTGTTAAAGTACTTGTAATGCTTACACCGTATACCCATGTAACATCTCTCCTTTGCTGTACTATGGGTGAGGCTTCTCTATTACCTTTGAACTGGACATTCATTTGAAGTAACACTGTTAATTATTTATGACTTAAAAGCTGTCTAATAGAAGTTGTTTTGGTTTACAGTGGGTGACCTACTGCACACATCCAAGGAACTGAAATAAACCACTTCAGGCAGAAAAATTATTAAATTGTGGAATATGGATTTTTGAGAAAATTTAGCTGTATTCATAGACAAGACTAAAACCAAACATTTGTCTATATACAAATGAAAATGCCAAATGTCTTTCTAAGCCCATAATCATCTGTGTAGTTTCCAGGAGGACTTACCAGAATTAAAAAGAATAATTCCTTTAAGATAAGCATATTCTTTTGCACTTATGTCCACGTCCCAGAATTTCCACAATAAATTCTTCATCTTCTGAACTTCTGCTAAAGATGCTCCTGGTGACGAGCTACCCAGTTCATTGCTAGCTGTCAAAGACTGATTGAGGAGAATTTTTTTCAATAAACTGGGGGCTGAAATCTCTCTCAGCTCAAAATCCACTCCTTCCTGTGCCATGCCCAGAACAAAAAGAGGGGCCCAGTTCTGCTGTATGAGGACAAGCTGATCATCCAAAGGCATGTGATAAAAAGAAGGCAAGTTTCTAATAAAAGCTGAAGTCTTCAAGAGCACTTCAAAAGCTCTTCTGCACGTGGTTTCTGGTGTTTTCAGGGCAACTCTTCTGTCCAAACAAGAGCAGCCCTTGCTTCCTGTGGAGCAGTGGGGATTGTAATGCTGCTGGTGCCGCTTGGTCTCGCTTCCATGCTCTTTGTTAAGGATCTGGTACAGGATGCTCTTAGTGTGGTGTGTCCTGCACTGACATTTCCCAAATTTCTTAGTTGGGGTCTTGGCAGCCATAAAGCCAGACTTCCCTGTAGCCGGAAACAGCATGTATGGAGCTATGCATCAACAGCAGCAGAGAGCATTTCTGCTACACAGCGAGGCATTCTGTGTTTTTATATACATGGGCGGTTGAAAAGTAATATGACCCCGATCTGCGAAGTTACCTTGAACTTTATTTGCACCAGTCTGTTTCGAACGAGGCGGGGCTGCAGGCTGCCGGTATCGCACCACGCCGCTGTAACCCCAGGGCAGTGGGAGGGTTCACGCCTGCCATGGGCATGGGCACCTCTTGCCACGGTGCCCCAGTGCAGGCAGGCTGTGCCTGGCCTTCTGCCACCAGGCAGTGGCCTTTTTCCAAAGGCCAGCTGTATAACACATGCAGCCTGCCCCTGAGGGGGGCATAAGTGAAGAAGGCACAAGTTGTCTGTTTTTAGTGATACACTGATCTTGTCTACCAGCTAATGCCATGGAGGGCAAAGAAATCAATTTATACTTGTGAATGGTAAGTGTCAACAGTGTCAGCAGTCCCTTGAGTAGGCACTTCTGTTTCTTGTTTAAAGGAGACACCTGAAGATGCTCTGGATGCTTACCATCATTTTTCACAGAGCACTTAATAGTGTTCATACTTTACACTGTAACTAGCAGGATGTGTGATACCTATGACCCAGGGATGGAAATTCCAGGTTTAGGAATTATTTCTTGTTTTTGTGAGATTTGATAGAAATTTCAGAGAAGGTCAGCTGCTATAGCTCATGATAATATTACCTCTTGCATTTCAAAAATCATAATTTCAAACACAGAACATGCAGACTTAGAATCATAGAATCAATTACATTTGAAAAGACCTCTGAGATCATTGAGTCCAACCATTAACCCAGCACTGCCAAGTCCACCACTAAACTATGTCTTTAAGCACCACATTTACCTGTCTTTGAAATACCTCCAGGAATGATGATTCAATCACTTTCCTGAGCAGCCTGGGCATCTTGGCATTAATGTAAAACAAGACAATGCAAGGCATCCAGTACAGTTTTCTCCTTAACTTCAGACTATTTCTCCCAGACTTGCTTTGTAATTAAATATTCCTCATACAAACCGATGAAGAAAAAATGGCAATTTGTACTGTTGCATGTGTGAACTTTTGCAGCAAAGCAAGAGCTGAATGATTGAATTGTCAGGACTCTTCAATAAACATCCAGGGACATTAAATAACATAAATCAAAGTATCTCAGCCTTAATAAGAAGAAATTGGTACTTTGAGTTTTTGTTACTTCACACTCTCTTGCTTGCTTTTATATATGGGAAGAGGTACTAAGTTTTTTTTTTCAGCAAGCATAAATGTTTATGCATTTCTACCAACTGGACTCTTAGCATGTCTTAACAAAAAATGGTCTTTAAAAGCAACAGCTCGAAGGTCTTCATCCGTCAGATCTCCAAGCCTCTGGCATGTAAAGGCCCTCCCATCAGATGCATAGCTGCAAATTTGTGTTTTGCTACAATCTTTTTTTTCCATGCTGGGCTATTTTAAAAATTTCCATTTATTTACCTCACCATGATATTTATGTTGCAAAGTTTTCCCCTTCTGAGATGATACAAAGTGAAGGAAGATATGACTGCTTCAAAGTTGAGCAATCTAGGAGTGTAATGCTGCTGAGGTGCAGCTACCGCTAACTGCAGCGAAGGTCCAGAGCATGCAGAGCACTGAATCCCTGGTGGGATTTGCTTGTCCACCACGCCATCCATTCAACAGCTCCCTGCTGCTGTCCATTGCTGAGGTATAAAAGGGTTTTTTTAAGTTAAATGGCACAGCAATAGAGAAGTCCCCAGAAAGTCCTGTCCTTCTTATTCTTGATATAAAAGTCAAGCTGGACTGAGGTTCAGTATAATGAACTGCAGTTGCAGGGCTAATGCTGTCTGAGGTTCAGCATGAGTTACATAGGTTGCCTAATGGCCCTGCTAGACAGAGAGACTGAGCTTGCTAAAATCATTCTTACACAGCGTTTGCTTGTGAAAAGAAGCTCTGCCTCCTAATTACTGGTGAGTGTGGTGGTGTTTCAGTAATCTAGGTAGGAAAGCAAGTTCTGAGAAACCCAGCTCCTATACTCCAAGGGAAAAAAGCACCATCTCACAGCTGACCATTTCACTTTCATGGTTCATGTCATTATTTCACAGTTCCTATTAACTGTGCTTATTAAAGTTCTACTCCAGATTAAACTCCTCCCTTTCCTAATATTTTTAATGAGATCTGCATCAGTCATATGCAGTGAGTCCTGATGTCAGTAGCATATGGTGTTGGATACCATTTCTGTTTATCATCATTTATTTCCTTTGATTGTGTACAGATCGAAGAGGCAGAAGCAAGTGATATTTTTTTTTTCTAACCTGGTATATTGTAATAGCTTTATGACTATTTACCAAAAATATCAAGTAAAGGTTACTGCCTCAATACATCTGCTAAGGACACATCATCAGCTTTTTCTGAGAGTGAATACTTAGAATTATGAGTCAATATTGAATTGTAGGTGAAACTGATCCTGGTGGTCCTGATTCAAAATTACCTGAAATGAGCTTTCTGCATGACCTGATTTTCTCAAACGTAGAGGACCAGCAGCTTAATTTAGCTCTATGCTCATAAATACAGGCAACAGTTAATTTTTCTTTCTAAATCTTACCTATAGAATGGTTGCAACTACATGCACTTAGATATAAAGCATCTAAGTCTTCTTGCTACAGTAGCAATTCTTCGTACTTGCAAATGTTACCAAAGTATGCAATACAAACCCCAATTTTGTGATATGAGAAAACCCCATGGGTTTTTATCTATTTTAGCTGTCTCTAGTGCAATGATTTGGGAACAGTAAGACAGTCATATCGATGTTGTTTTTGCTGCTTTGCATTTATATATTTTTTCAATCTACAAGGCACACACACCCACAAACACTTGCTGTCACCACATTCTCGCTGCAACCATCAGAATTGCTCCTGAGGCACGAGTCACCATATGAACAACAAAACAATGTGTTCTAAGTCCATACATAAAATTAAAAAGGACTGAAAGAGGATCGGTTTAGATTAGATTTTAGGAAGAAATTCTTTCCAGTGAGGGTGGTAAGGCACTGGAACAGGTTGCCCAGAGACACTGTGGATGCCCCATCCCTGACAGTGTTCAAGGCTGGATTGGATGGGGCTCTAAGCAACCCTGTTCATGGCAGAGGGGTTGGAATTGGATGAGCTCTATGGTCCCCTCCAACCCAAACCATTCTGTGATTCTATGGTTGCTGCAGATAACCCTTTGATATTAACACCATTGCTGGGAATTAAAATAATAAATATCCTATTGAGTCCAAAAGTATACGACATGTACTATTTTGGCTCATAATCCACAGCATTAATTCAACTAAATAGAATACTTGGAAGGCTGAAGAGACTTGTCAGATAGTATAGGAGCTTACATGGACACCTTACTCTTACTTTGGCAGTAGCTAAACATGAGTTCTTCAGGAAGAGTGTATGATATAGACCACCCTTCTCATGAGTATTTTTATTACCTTTTATCATTTGTAGCTTAGAGGAAATCCTGAACCAGAATGATTTTTTGCATTTAATAACTTTCAATTAATTTCTAACCTATGATTTTACACAGTCTGCTCCTGAAGGCACATGAACTTTCACATCAGCCTGTGTCAAGGAGCTCTGTGGATGCCTGTGAGAAAAAACTTGATCAAACATGACATTTGCTGGATCTGGGGCCTTCTTTCTCTGCTACTGGGAGGAAAGAAATGAAATTGGTCGATCCCTATTCACCTTCTCTGTAGCTTGCTTTATTTTATAAACCTCAGTAAGACTCCCATGGTCATCCTTTGTCCAAACTAAGGAGATGTAACTTCTTTCTCTAGAGTGGCACTAGGCCTTTGATCACCATGTTACCCTTCTTTGAATCTTCCTTAGCCCTATCATTTTTCTAGGACATTCTTTAAGGAGAAGCGTGGCAAGTATCAGAACAGGACCAATTATCCAGGACTTAGGAAAGCGTGCATTTATACAGGGACAGGATGAGGTTCTCTGTTTTACCTTTCCCAGAAGTCACTCCTGAACAATGAGCTGTTGTTGCCGTGAAACTGTCACAGCCCCCAAGTTTTACTCCTGAATGATGGTCATGAGTTCAGAGACTCTTAGCTTAGTCAGTAGTGGGGTCAGAAGTGTTTTATTTTATGTGCATCTTTTGCTATACAAATATGCATACACCTAATTATTGACACCTACTTGATGATTCCCTAAAGCCTTTCTACAATTCTTCTGACAGCCCTAGTCTTCTTCTGAATAATTTTGTACCATCAGCAGACATTCATATTCTGAATCTTTGAAGACACTGCTCTTCAGAATAGTTCACTCGATGCTGTGAGTTGTTTAAAAGACTATAATAATTTACCTATGGGGCAGAAAATCTGACACTGTTGTTACAGTAGAGTGCCAATATATTGGATATATATGTAGATGTATTATAGATCTATATCTCCATATATGTATATACATGTTGGATTATATATAGATATACAATGTATATAGTAACTATGTTATTATTACAGTGATGTCAGCTCTCTTACTTTCCTAAAAGGGGAGGCTGGAGGCAGATGCATTTCTGGAGAAGAATAATCTTCCACTATTATTTCATATGGGTTTCAAGAAGGAAACACCTTCCTAGGAAGCTGACAGCAGCTTTTTTGACGTCACACGAGGTTGAGATGTGCATATATTCCTTGACTCAGTGATCTCTTATCTCTCTAGTCTCACACACAAACATTTAATTGGCCTATAAATGTCCATATGACTTCAGAACAGGATTTTCTAGGAGTTTTATACAACTTGTTTTCTGGGAGGAGTTGGGTGAATTTAGTGTCACTGGTGCTTTTGAGGACAGATGACTTCTCTAACAGTGTTAATGATGACAAGAGGAGACAGTAATAAAACAATTATCCTTCTAGAAGGGTTCCATCTCTCTTGGTCCCATGGTGCACACCATCTCTCTTGAGCAATAAAGGTGTTCATTTCTCAGCTACAGGAATCAAGAGCTACCATTCAGACTGCCTGCTTTGGCTAAGCAGGCTGGGATATAACAGCCCAAGTTAAAGCCTGCTCAGCTTTGAAATGAGCTCTGAAACAGTGTCTTTACCTTATGGTAATGCCATGACAAAGTAAGATTTGGCTCTTATATCTGAAGTAAGTCTACCTAAATTATTAATCCAGTTAGTTTAAACACATTCAGCCTATCCTGAAGGCCAGTGGGTGAACTTCTCAAGTCATAGAAGGTAAATACGTGCTTGAAATACTTTGGTTGATTAAGGTCTGATAAAATCTGCATCTTTTTGATGATAGCTGTTTGAATAGAAGTAGCAAATAATTAGAGGGGAAGTGGCCCCAGGAGGCCCTGCACTGAAATGTTGTCTATCATTGAAACTAGGCCTGTTTTAAATTTGCCTCTGGTTACTGAGTTAGAGAGAAGACAAATGCCTCTGAACTTCTGCCACACATCTTGATGTGAGATAGGAGCTCTAAAAAGCCCCCTTCTTAAAAACCTACCATGAGCATCTCTGTTTAACTCATGTTAAGCGGTTCTTTGTTTTCAGAAACACTGGAATACCATTTAAAGTGGTGTTAGCACTTTTTGGCAGGTGCTGCTCACTGGCTGAAGAAGGGGGAGTGTTTGTCTTCATTTTAAACCAAGAACATTTTGTTAGAGATTTTAAGTGGCCCAACCATACCCCAGCCGCGGAAAATGTCAATGCAAACATGTGCCATCTGGAGCTATAACCAAATGCAAGGATGTAACTTCAGAAAGTAAATAACAGCTCAGCAATGCTCCTCATTCAGAAGGTGGGTTGACAGAGGAACATATTTCTTAACCCTGCAGCTTCTTGTAAATCTAAAGCAGCCATAGATTTCCAAGGATGCATATGCATAAATAAACCCAAAAGAGCTCCTCACACTGTTTAAGCAAACAAAACAAACAAGCAAGAAAACAAACAACCACCTGGATAAGTAAACTCTTTCTGTGATTTTTTAACAGCTCTAACCTGCCTCTCAGCTCTGGGATCAGAGCCTTCTTCATGTGAGAACCCAAGCAGCCATCACTTCAGATGCCATAGCAGACATGCTGCTACTGGGCCATTTCTCCCTTGGTGAAAGGTGAGGGATTGGTTTAGGTAGTGTGTGGGAAGGGGCATGAATCCGGAGATATGAGCAGGTTTTAAGCTGCCCAACACCAATTTTTTGTTTTCTTCATACTAGGAAAACTGGTAGATTTTTATTTTTATAAAGGCACACCTTGAAGGGTGGGATGTGGAGGTTGTAAAATAAACCAGAAGTGACCTTGGACCAGATTGTGCCATTTTTCTGCATCTGCCCCATCAAGGAGATGGTGTTTGTACAGTTACCCTTATCAGCACTGGGACAGGCACCATCTGTCATTTTAAATGTAGATAGATACACCATTTATTGCTCAGCGAGTGGAAAGTACTGCAAAACAACATAGAAAATGGGCACAGTTAAGTTAGAAAGTGCTCCTGGCTAGCAATGTCATCTTCAGAGTGGCACTGAAAAGGCAACTCATGCCTTCAGCCCCCTCACTGATGAGAAGAATGATTGAGATCATAGAAGTTTTTATAGTTGTTTTTTTTTATAGCATGGAGCCCACTATAACATTAAAGTTAAGTCCACCTTATATCACTGAAGATAAATGCCTAATCTAGTGATTAGCATTCTATAAATACCATAGATTAGTGAGTGAAGGTTAGATGGCAGATTAGATATGTGGTGTGTATCTTCAGACCTGCCTCTACTCATTTTTTTTATTATAAATTGAGGAAGGTCTTAACAAGTAATCTGTGGCCCAAAAAACTAAATTCCAAACATTGATTTTGAAAATATGTAAGGGGCAAAAAGATAGTAAGTTCTGGTAGAAGTATAGGACTAATATATTGAATTTTCCCTGTGACAAAGTTAACATGCCCTAACTTCCCTCACTGCTTGCCATAGGATAATTTCTCTATCAACAATTCTTGAATTAAATAGCTCTCCATTCAGACTGGGGAAAAGAAAACAGTTCTATCTCAAAATCTGGGTTTCCTAAAAGCTCAGAGTATTTAAAAACTGATAGAAAAATCTACATTGTTTGGGTTTGATTCTTTGTAGTTGGTTGCTGATTATGACTCATGGAGCCTGTATATACAAATCTCCAAGTGTTCACCCAATCTCAGAGAGGTCCTTCATCAGATATCTCCTCGCCACAATTTACCCAGAAGAGCCCCATTTCTTCTGTCTGTCTTTGACCATGACTCCACTGGGATTGCTGTAACTTTCTTCCACCACAGCCCTGCCAAGGTGTTACCTGCTCCATTCTCTCACAGCTGGTTTCCCTTCTGATTTGAAGTAAGGCTGGGAGGAGTTCAGGCACATCTGTGGTAGGATCTTGTTGCAGATCTATTTCCTTATTATTTCTTACTGTTTCCCAAAGGGGCAAGGACAGAGCAGCTCACAAACTACCACATCTGGGGACTAGTACATCAGGGGGTCCCTGGACCTGAGTGGAGTAACGAAACATGGTCTACTTTTGGAGTTGAAACATCTTTGCAAAAGCTGTATGTCCAAGTCTAAGAACATTTTCAATTGCATCAGCTTAAATTACTTCAGATTTTTAGAAATCTCTGGTATTACATCTAACTGATACTCAATCTGTCAAACCTAACAGGCATCACTGAAGACCTGTAAGGGCAAGACTGTCAATGTTTAGGCAATTATTTCTTTAGGAATATGCTGGTCTGACAAAACTGGGGAGAAAGAAAAGATGTGGAGTCATATACATATGTTGTAAAATTCTTCTGTCTCTGAGGCTCTGTTGTCAAGATACTTCGGGGGAGGAGCCAGCTTTCTGATAACCGTGGAGTCCTGCAGAAGTGAAGAAGAAAGGTTGAAAACCTTGCCAAAGAGCAGTATGGTTTTGAGCAAACAGGCTTGGGAATTTAAGACTAAGGAAATTAATTTCAAGCACTCGAACTCAAAGTGAGGTAGTTGTAGTGTCTCTGTGTAGAAGGAACTAGGATGCTGAGAGAATAGAAGATCCTGAAACTGTTAAATAGTACAGGTTAAAATCTGCATATTTTAAAAGCTCTGATTATGACAGGATAAATGCTATTTGCAAATTTTCCTATGAAATATGAGTTGCCCATGGAGTCAAAGGTGGCCACAAGCACTTTCATGCTGTTCCCTGGTAGTTTGAAAGACATTCAGACCTTGTTCTGTATCTGCTTCTATATGCAGTAAATGAATGCTTTGCTCATTTGGTATTGAAACTTCAGCATTGTAAGATCAACTGCTGCTTACTCTGGCATTTATGTTGTTTCTGTCACTCCGAAAAACAGCTCCGAGTTTTTTAGAACCAAGCATATTTGCAAAAATCATACTTTTGAAAAAGAAAGTCTGGCTCTGTTTTTCTCTTAAAAGTCTGCACTTAACCACTTTTAAAAAGAATACTATTACTTTAAGGTCAGTGGAAACTCCATTAAAGTGTTTCAGGAAGTCATCAGATCTTTCAAGCAATGGAAATTGAAATGTATGCAATGTACTGATTTCAAACATATTTTAAAACTGGGCAAGAAATCAAGTGTGTTCTCTAGTCTTGGTGTAATGTTCTCCTTAGGGACCTACACAGTTCCAGAGTGATTTTATCGTGCTGTATGTCAGTGACTGCCTTTAGCTTGCAGAGGCTATTGAAAGGTATTTTTCCTTAAGAGATGCATCCATTGTCACCTCTCAAAATAGCCTTTGAAACTAAGCAGAGACACACCTTTTTGTCCCTTCGCTTCCCTGGGAAATGTGTATGAGAAATGTCGTCCTCAGGAGTGTGTCTGACACCTGGAATTCCCACCTTGAAGGGAACAGGCACCTTAGAGTCCAGCCATGTACTTGAAATTGTGCTCATAAAGCCAAGATTTGAACACCAAGAATCCAGATCAGTTTAACAGTAGTCTTGTGCCAACACATGAAAAGAAACAGAAGACCAAGAAAAGCATGTGTGTGCAGTGTTAGTGCTCAACAGTCTTTCACCTCACCCAGTTCCTGTGACAGGGTGGTAAGAGCTTTGCAACAGTCCTGTGTGGGTCACATTGAAAGTCAGATCTACTAAAGCGTTTATACCTCCAGGACCTGCTTCCCTTTATAGCTCAGATCCAGCAGTGGGGATCATTCTGGTTCAAACCCCCTCCCTTTTTCCTCCCTCTTCCTGCTTCATATGCTTCTTGTGCATTAGGTCCAGCAGGAAAGGCTCTAGCACTTCCTTCCATTAATTCAGTACTGGATACCATGTGTTGTGGAGATGTGAATCTCCTCTGGAGAGAACGGGAGGGTTTCTCCTTGCTCAGACAGCTCACAGTGATTCCCATAACAGGCCAAGATATAACCAATCTCTCAGCTCATTGTGAAGTAGAACTGAGCTGGGAATTGCCCAAATCCTGGAATATAAATGCTCCATATTAGAACTCCTACTCTGTACCCACAATCTGTGCCCTGCTCATCATGTGATATACAATCTCAAAAGTGCGAACAAATTACACAACTCATTACTTGATCTTATTTAAGACTAGAGTTGATGGCAACCACACATGTGGAGGTGTCAGTGTTTTGGAGGGTACCTCAACCCAGTTCCCAGCTCGGTTTGGAGAGGCTTCTGGGACAAAATGTACTAAGCTGACTCAACAGGTCCCACTCTGTGGCAGGAGGTCACCCCTTCAGAGCCCCGTGTTGCTGCTCAGTCCTGCACCTTCTGCAAGCAGCTTTTGGAAGGACAGCACTCACCTTTGCTCTGCTGTCATCCACGCTAACATTACTTTACTAATACACTATGAACTATGGCAAAGAATAGGTTTGTTTATCAGAACAAATCCAGTAAGAATGGAACACTCAGTAGAAAACACCTGTGAAAATTTTAATTTCATGCACATTTTGTCTTCAACAACTATGAACTTGAGATGTTTGGTTTATTGTGACTTCTAGTGTCACCTTTAAACCTCAAAAATCTGGAGCAAAAATTAAGTGAAAACAAATCCGTGAAAAAGTAATTCTGTTTTTATATGAAATGTCAAAACAAGATGTCACTTTGAACACATCTAAAGTTAAAACAACTAATATAGAATATATTAAAAATGCCACACATAGCAACAAAAAATATTTCCTTTTGGAAGAACCCCCTGCACCTCCAAGTTGCACGTCCACAGCAAGCTGACTATGGTTTGAAAAACAGCAAGCAGAGGTTTAGCCATTTCATTAGCTGGCCTTCCTCACCTTCTGTTTGTGTTTCGGTGTGCAGGGAGTATTAGCATCAGAAAACACACATCTAGACTCAAAATGTCATTTCAGACAGCAACGTTAAAAAAACTGAGTAGACAATAGAAAATCCCACCAAATAATCATCATAGCAGGAGAGGAGGAGGTCTCTGGAAGATCAAACCTTCTGAAAAATGCTACTGAGAACATTTTGACAAAAGCAGGGGTGTACAACTATTGATATCATCAGAGTGAATGACACTTCAACATTGCAGCAGCACTGAAATGTACCAATGTCTGTTTTATTACACCTCTGGCATTTACAGTAAACCCATGAAAATGATTCAGATGCCACATGGTCGTGCAGCCGCTTTGGTGCTGAAAAGGATACGGGTGAGATTAAGAGCAAGGTCTTGGTGCATTTTGTTGCATATTAAATGCCAACACTGAAATCTCAACAGACGGAGGTGTTTAGAAGAAGAGAAAAACTGAGAAAGAAAACTGGCAAGGAAATAAAATTATTGCGACAAAATATTTTTACTGATTACTGGTTTTCATGGTTATTATTTATTAGGAAATTGATGTGTCACTGTCTGGGCCAGGAGCCTACTATGAAAGTTTTAGTTTCAAAGAACATAAAAAATAAGAATGTGGGAAGATTTTTTTCCCCCTCTAATTTTCTTTTCTAGCACAAAAATGGGTTTTTTTCGTGTAAATAAAGCATTTCTATCACTGATACCCACAAGAAACTACAGAAGTGGTTGGATTTGGATGTGCCTTAGCAGCACATAGCTGGTACTATGACTCAAAACTGCTAAAAAGAAAAAATGGCCTAAGAAGATAAATCAAAATGGGCATTAACTTACTTTATTAACAAATATTTTCTGCTAGCCCTTTCTTTCCTGCTTTCTGTGCTTTTTTATTACTGGATGTTTGAGCAGGTAAAACAACTGGACCTCGACTTTCTTTGGAGTCATCACAAAACAAATTATTACAAGAAATAAACATGCTCTAGCAACTTACAGGTGCATCCCAGCTCACTGCTCACAAAACTTAGGATATTTCTAAATCTGAAAGCAAAGGTGAAAGGCAAATTAACCCTGATAACCACATATCATTATTTCTAAGACAGTATGCCCTCAGGTATGCATATCACACATAGCAGGTGCTATTTATGATAGTACAAATAACAAGAGCAGCAGTGATGGAAAAAATACTTTATAGAGTATTGTGAAGCTTTTCCAATACTTTTGTTTTCTTACTCCAAATCCAGGTACGCTTCTGAGTCCCTGAATGCATAAGTGAATTACCTACAAACAGGATGATGACCACACACCTGCTACTTCTCTGCAAGAACCCAGTGACCTTTCATCTGACAATCATCTCCATGAGTCTATTATTTATTTTCACTCCAACCATCTTAAACGTGAAGCAAACTACCCAGATGTAATTGCAAAATCCGAGGACAGAGAATTATATGCAGGTTGACTTCACAGGAAGAAAACAACCGATAAGAGACCAATACGACAGCTCATTGCAGTTAACCTTTAGTTAGGATTCAGCAGCAGCATGTGCTTGCTAAATATGCTGTTTCAAAAGCAAAAAATACACATAATCCCATCTTGTTTATGCAACAAGTAAAATGAATGGAAAAAGTTAATCTCAGATCTAACATGACCGTGTTTATGCTGTAAAGCCACAGTGCAGGGAGTACCATTTGACACCAAGTCTCAAGCCAGACTGCTTTGGTTTTGCCTTTACTTTACGCTGTGAAACAGTGCTTTAATGTCAACTTTGCAATGACATTACAGTCAGGTTTTGGGTTTGGTTTTTTTTTAATAATTATTTACACATATATGTATTTAAGCACAAGCAGGCCTCTTTAATCTGGCTTTTGCATATGCTTTTCTGTGTTTTAGAACCATTCAGGAGAAAGGTTTCTCCAGCTGACATCACCTATGACTGATCCCTTCTTGCTGCACTTCTCTCCAGTGATATATAATCCTAATACTAATTTCCCAGTTTACATTCACAGGAGACATAGGGCAGGGAAAAAGAAAAAGGCAGGCTTTGTAACACCACTTAAATTTATGGACAAAATCCTTCACACCTTCAGCCCTATGTTCCACTGCACATAGGTATTTCAGTCAGTTTGAATCAACAGGATTTGCATGTGAAATGAAAACGGGGTACAAAGCTTATTTTGCGAAGGGCTGCCATGCCAAGACAGACCTAGAAATACAAAACAGGTTTGTAGTAACCATTCTGCAGAGACACAGATGGAATCTATCTCACTGCATCAGAGATGGTGGCCAGGAGGACCTGCCATGGAGTAAGAATATGTATGAAAAATACACACTGGAGAAGATGTGACATTGTGATGGTTTTGACTGGGGTAAAATTTTGTCCACAGTGGCTGGTATGGGACTGTGTTTTGGGTTTGTGCTGAACACAGGGTTGATAATACAGAGGTGTTTTTGTTATTGCTGAGCAGGGCTTACACAGAGCCAGGGCCTTTTCTGCTGTCTGTACTGCCCACTGATGGAGAGGCTGGGGGTGCACAGGAGGTTGGGACAACACACAGCCAAGACAGGTAAGCCAAACTGATCAAAGGGATACTCCATACCATATGGCATCATGCTCTGTATATAAAGCTGGGGGGAAGAAGGAGGAAGGGAAGGATGTTTGGAGCGATGGCATTTGTCTTCCCAAGTCACCATTACACCTCATGTGGCCCTGCTCTCCTGGAGATTGCTGAACACCTGCCTGCCCAGAGGAAGCACTGAATTAATTCCTTGTTTTGTTTTGCTTGTGTGGCTTCTCTTTTTCGTATTAAACTGTCTTTATCTCAACCCATGAGTTTTCCAGCTTTTACCCTTCTGATTCTCTCCCCAATCCCACTGGTGGGCAAGTGAGCAAGCAGCTGTGTGGGGCTTGGCTGCTGGCTGGGATTAAACCATGGCAGGTATAAAGGTACTAGAAGCTGCCAAGCTAATGCATTTGTATTAAAGAAAACAAGGAGTGAGAGGGATTTACATGCAGCCACTCCTCGCAGAATGGATGGAGCAATTGGACAGGAAAGAACTTGAAGACTGAGAAGCAGACTTGAACTACCCCGTGCCTTGCAGGGAGAGTAGAGTTCACAGACAACCAGAGAAGAGCTCACAGGCCTCCAAAGATGACAGAAACACCCCACAAAAGCATACAGTGCAGCCTAATTCTCAGTGCTCTTTTGAGCTGTGCAGGTGCCTGTTAAATAGTCATCTCTTAGGAACCATTCTCTTCTGACACCTACACCAAGCTGCTTACAAAGGGTGATGGAAACATTGCTGGAGTCAATACTCACAGAATGTACTTCTGACTTCTTTACAGAAAGTTGGTTGGTTAGCTGGTCTGAGAGAGGAAGGAGATACAGAGGCTTGTGGAGTTGCTCCCTGGGCTTTCAGACCTCACTTTGACTCAAGAGTATGTGAAACAGGAGACAGTCCCAGGACCATGGACTGACTGGGACAGCGGGAGGGCCTCACATAGCTCACTAAGTGCACTTCTGGGTTCTCAGTGTGGAAAGCCATTTCTATCAGTGTTTCCTCTCCAAACAGTTCATAAAAATCAGGTAGTGTCAGATTTGCGGCCTCTGTGGGCAGTGCAGGCTGCAGCTCCACACCCCGGCTGGCACAAGGTCACAAGAATGACTGGCGGTCTGGAGTATCACAGCCTGATCACCCACCAACCTCATTCAACAAAGCTAAGAGAGATAATAGAAGTGACTGACCCAGTGACAGGAGGAGTTCATCTTTCCTACCCTTTAGACCGATGCCAGTGTGCCCAAAGCCTTTTTTTCAGGTGAAATTTCATCTGTTGCAGAGGAGCTCTGGAAGAGATGAGTCACTGAGAAAGATAAGGTCCTCAATGAGGCCATAAATAACAAAAGCCAACCTAGACTATAATGTCACCCTTACATTTTAGGCCATTGAACGTGAGCATAACGAAGTGCAGTGTGCAGCTAGTGAAGCTGAGGCTCAGAGAGGCTATGCAGTTCTTCACACAACCTGGTGCTAGATTTGAGACTCAAAACCACTTTCCCAGCCAGCCAGGGCCCTTTGGAGTCCCAAGCTGAGCCCCAAATTAAATCTAATCATACTCTTTATCATTTTGTAGGACAGATCTCTCCTACTGAAACCCTGTGCATTTGGGAACCCATTCTTGTGCTGACAAGCCTGAAGTGGCCCAGCCTCTGAAATACAACAGAAATGCTTCTGGGGCACAACTCCAAGGCCTGCAGAACTTGCCAGAGCAGAACACACCTCCTCCTTTCTATTCCTCTGAGGTAATAAGCTTGAATTCAAAGTAGCCCTTGGGAGGTTTCCCCAGGCAGCTCTCTGCAGTACTTTGAAGGACTCCTGACCAGTTGGCAATTGGCCCCAGCAGGAACAGACCACCCATTCTTTCTTTCTGATTCAGTCAGAACTGCAGTCAACCCTCTCTGCCTAAAGGGCTCTACAGAGGGATCTGGACAGGCTGGAGAAATGGGCTGAGACCAGCTGTATCAGGTTCAAGAAGGCAAAGTGTTGAGTCCTGCCCTTGGGTGACAACAACCCCAGGCAGCACTACAGACTGGAGGAAGAGTTGTCTGGAAAGATCTGTCTGGAAAGATGCCTGGCAGAAAAGGCCATGAGGGTGCTGGTCAACAGCAGCTAAACATGAGCCATCAGTGTGTCCAGGTGGCCAAGAAGGCCAAAGGCATCCTGACCGGAATTAGAAAGTGTGATCAGCAGGACCAGAGCCCTGATTTCCCACCACACTCAGCACTGGTAAGGCCACACCTCAAGTTCTGTGTCCAGTTCTGGGCCCCTCACTACACAAAAGACATCGAGGTGCTGGAGCGTGTCCAGAAAAGGGCACCAGAGATGTGGAAGGGTCTGGAGCACAAGTCTTATGATGAGCAGCTGAGGGAACTGGGGCTGTTTAGTTTGAAGAAAAAGAGGGTTGGGAGAGACCTTATCACTCTCTACAACTACCTGAAAGGAGGTTGTAGAAAGGTGGGTATTGGTCTCTTTTCCCAGGTAGCAAGTGACAGGATAAGAAGAAATAGCTTTAAGTTGTGCGAGAAATGGGAAGTTAGATCAGATATCATGAATAATTGCTTCATTGAAAGGTTGATCAAGCACTTGAATAGGCTGCCCAGGGAAGTGGTGGAATCACTGTCCCTGGAAGTATCCAACAGGCCTGCAGATGTAGCATTTAGGGCAGTTTAGTGGTTTAGTGGCAGACTTTGCAGAGCTGGGTTGACATAGACTCTATGGTCTTAGAGGTCTTTCAACTTTAACAATTCTGTGATTCTACAAAAACTCAGAAACCCCCCTAAAATCAGCAAGTAAGCATCCATCAGTCACTGCCAGCATTGCCCTCCTTCAAGCAACTGAGCCAAGATGCTGCACCTCTGAGGAGATGCAGGGTGACCCAAGGCCACTTTTATCCTGGGGCTTGTTCAGCCTCTGCTTCTCCTGGGAGCTGTGCAATACTGGGGAACCTGCTCAGACACATGAAGGTGACCTTATTGTCAAATGGAACTCACTGTGCTGAGGGAATGCAGCTGCACTTGAAGCTGGACTTTGCCGTGCCTGCAGGGGATGGTGCAGAGGGCAATAAGAACCATGACAGGATTAGGTTGCTTGTGGATGGCAGTGTCAGAGGCTAAGATTAAAGCAGTGCTTGAAGGGAAAGAAAGAATGGGAAGCAGACCGGATGTAAAAAGAAAGGGAGAGAGGTTCAGCATCTCAGTGAATGAGGCTTTGCCTGCTGGAGTGATGATGCAGGGGGCTGCACGCCCAGCCCACTCACAACATTGGGCACAGTGTCTGCCTTTGGTTCACAGGCCCCTGAATTGTCACTGCCCCAGGTCTCCTAGAAAAGCTGGTATCTCACAAAAGTTAAGACTGAAATTATTCCATATTTTTTCTCCATTTCAGTCTGCTCACCCACAAAATGCGTCTCCCTCTTTGCAGTTAGTGAAAGGGCTGGTATAATATGTGTACCACAACAGAGTCTTGCGTGCTAGGGCAAGATGCCCGTAATGCAGCGGAAGATAAAACAGAGCATAAATACACATTCTTAGAGGGTGTTGGTGGTTTTAAATAAGGTAGTTTAAGTGGTTTTAAATAGGCAGTTGCTTCTTTTCCTTTAAAGTGCAGGGCACAGTCCCCCACCCAGTTAACAAAAATGCTGCTACCGGCAATACTGTGGTGCCCTCAAGTGGATGCAAAACACACAGAAACGTGCTACATTACATCCTCCCGAGTGTGGTGACTGCTCCCTGGTTTGCGACCCCAGGATGCAGACACAGCACCTGCCCACCTCAAGAGCTCTTTGCAATGCCAGAGGAATAAAAGCATTTGACATTAAGATTGCCAGACCAAAAGTTTCTCACTAGAGAAATTAATTTTTCAATAAGTTATCTGATTTAAGGGGGGGGGGAGGGGGGAAGAAAAGATAAAGCAGCTTAGTTGCAGCACCACCCTCCTGATATTTCCAAAGGGTAAACAGAAAATATAAATGGTTTTTAGCTGTAACCACAGAACAAATGGCATTGAGCTTGATTCCCTTTCCCAGATGCAACATTGTTGGCCTTCCTCTGGAAACTGGCAGTCAGTGATGAACTGCCTGACCCTAGCCCTTACTGGTATGCTATCCAGTCACCTTGCTGTACCAGCACATGTGAAATACCCTGTGTTGCCACCTGCTGCTTCACTGGTGGCAAACTACCCACCTGCAGTTCTGCCTGAGCCAGCTGCTTCTTTCCCAGAGGAGTCAAGGGACAGGCACAAGCTCAGGAGAGGCATTTTGGGTGAGAAGACCCTATTTTGGGACAGAAGTGAATTCAGGTGTATGGATGTGAGCCACGCAATGGGAACAGGGAAGAGGCCCACATCTATCTACCAGAACAGACACAGTCACTGAGGCAGAGGGAAGGATGCTCCTCTGGGAGGTCTGTGACATGCAAGGGTAAAGGTGGAGTCTGGGCACAGCACAAAGCAAATCTGTGGAACCAGCATCAATCCTGAGCCAGGTGTGCTGCTAGTCATCAAGAGACACTGCAACATCTAACTGGAAACAGATGCCAATCACCAGTCTTCACAGTAATGTCATTGTCACAGCAGAAGAAGAACAGAAAGCAACAATACAGATATTACCACAGTCAGCAGTGAAGTGGACATAGAGGTTAACAGCATACTAGAAAAGACACAGGTCCCATATATGGCTTCCTCTTTCCCATGTTTCCATGTAGTGTGCTTTTTGTCATACCAGAAGAATGTAGGGCAGCAAAGACTCCAACAGACACCCCTAAAGAAGATAGGGAAGATCTTGAGAGGCTGGGGTGGAAATAAAAATATCCTGATTCCCAGCTCACATAATTTTTTTTTTAAATCCCTAATTTTTAAGGCTACACAATAACCCTGGCTGAGCTTACTGCTCAGAGGTCAGATGGCAAGTCATGCTACTACTAGAGAGAACTTGAATCATGGCAAGTGACACAAAACTTGACAGCTGTGCTTTGGTAATTTACCTCAGCTAAACACTCCATGGGCAGAGGTTCTGCCAGAAGAGCAATGCAGGTGCTCATCCATAGTCATACACATGCTCAGCTCACAGCCTACCACGGCCCTTTCCACAGAGCTTCTCCCCAGCAGTCCCACTGTCCCAGTGCCCAGGGCTCTTCCTTCCCAGAGTAGGGCTTAGCATTTATCCCTGCTGAATTTTATGGGGTTCCTGTTTATCCATTTCTCCAGCCTGCCCAGGAAAAACAGCCCTAACCTCAAGTGTTAATAATCTGAAAATTTGATGAGAATGCCTTGAATCACCTCTTTCACACCATTGATGTCCAGTAGGACACACCTCAGCAACAAGTAGAGAACTGCAGGGGTCTGTAAAGTAAAACTCATCAACTACTGCCCCCTAACCCCAGTCCTTCAACCAGCATTTCAGCCCTCTTCTAGCTGTCCATCCACCCAGTTGCTAATATCCTGCCTTGGATACAAGAATCTTAGGGGAGGCAGTGTTGAAAGCCTTGCTAAAGTCAAGGGAAACATCATCCCTTGCTCATCCCCAGATCCAGTAATTTCATCATAGAAGGCAATCAGATTAGGCAACCACGACTTAATGTTCTGAGCAGCTGTGGAAAGAACTGGCAATAGAAGACTAAAGGTACAGCAAACTGTATTGATTAGAAAGAGCATTCCTAGGTGTATAGAGAAATCATGCTCAACCAAAGTTAAACAGAAACAGCTGAGCAGCAGAGCAGGAAGGAATACAAACCCCTTTAAAGAAGTAAACTAATGTTTGCCTAATTTAGAGATGGGTACCTAATTTAACTCTCTGAATCAGCTGCCATAGAGTATTGCCATGCAAAAGTATCGAACACACTGATACGAAACCTAGTAGAGATTTAACTCTCAAAGGAGTTAAGGAAAGAACCCGATTACAGTAACTGTGAGGCACTGAAGGAGTGCATGGGTAGTGTACTCTTAAAACACCAGCAGGAAATGGCTCAGCCCAAGGGGCTGGTAGTATGTGGAACAGGCACCCCAGGGCCCAGTAAGCGGTGTTTGAGCAGGAACAGCAGGTTTGGTCAAAGACTATAGTCACAGCAAATTTTAGACTCACTGCTGGCAGACCAGTGTTGTCTGACTCTGGACAAAAAGAATTTGCCATCAATGGCCTCAAGAAGCACATCTTTTAGACCTCGTCAAAAAGCTCTGTGCACTTAAAGTCAGCATAGGTAATCCACAAACCAAATATGAATCTGGGAGATATTTGGTGAATACAGAAATTTTTCCAAGAGGATTCATCAGAACTAGCTAAAATATAGTCCAGAGCCAGTGGTGTGTCAGACTCAGACAACCATTGCAGAACCTGTAGCTCAAAGCCCTACCAAAAAACATAGAGCTATGAATACACAAGATTGTTCATAATCTCTTACTGACATATGAGGAAACTAGCAGTACAGGTACAAACCTGTTTAAAGGCACCTAGGCTCCAACTGATTTTTTTTTTTTTAGAGAGAAGGGTCTAAGAAGGCTAAAAGACATTTTGTATTAGCTTGAAATGAATAGGTAGACTGAGGACACTGACAACACCTGCTAGTTCTATGCCTATAACACAGGCCTGTGCAGAGAAGAGACTGCTGACACTGCCATAGCAGCTCTAATGTCAAAGCCAGTATCAATTTGACATTGACTGGACAATGACATATGCTCTGAAACATCGTCACTGATAACATCTCCGGACAGCACCTGACAGGAGCACGAAATGAAACCCACCCCACACATGGGCACTGTTCTGACCACAATGCTGTGATAGCTGAAAGAAGCAGATACTCTAACTGCCACTGGTATAGATCTTACTTGGATACAGTCACAACCCACATTAAAAGCTGACAGTTGTTCATACAAGGGCAACCAGGAAGCACCAGTTACAGCAGAAATGCAACACCAAGCAATTAAAGGCAATGTTATGTTCAGGGTGAGTAGTTGGGCTCAGGGTATAGAAGATGCAGCAGAACATCCTTCTGCTGAGGAAGTCTGTTTTAGTCACTAGTGCTCACCAAGCACCAGTCCTGGCATGACTTGAAATGAACTTCCCAGGGCAGATCTGTGGCCACACCAGCAGCATGAGGGCAGCACTGGTTTATGGTCTTGCCCCAGACTAAACTCCTCAGGCTTCTGATTCCTTTCTGACCACCAGGTGATATCCACCTCTGCCACTCTGGGCAGCAGCACTGCCTACAGGAAAGAACTGCTGTCCAAAGACTTAGTGGCTAAACCACAGACTACATATTGCCATCTGCTTTACCTTTTCTGATGTTGCCAGCCTCCCAAAGGAAGTGTTCAAGACACAACCTAGGGAAGGACATTTCTCTTTACCAAGCAGCTCCTAGATCTTTAAGACCAAAAGCTAGTCTGTTTCATTTTGTTAAGCAAAGAGGATAGAAGGGGTACAAGATTCCCTTTTAGAAATAAGAAGTGATCTCAGAATCAAATAAAATGGCAGAACAAATAAATGTAAATCTAGGAGTACAGCTTCTGATTTTTAAAAAACTGAAAAAGCATAAATTCCAAGCATAAAATTGAGAACTTTATTTAAAAAAGGAAAAAACTTCTCAAAAATTTTTTTTCATCTAAAAGGTAAGATTACAGAATCACAGAATATGCTGATTTGGAAGAGAAATGCAAGCAGCATCAAGTCCAGCTCCTAGCCCTGCACAGGGCCATCCCTAAGATGTACCAGAAAGCATTGTCCAAATACTTCTTGAACTCTGTCAGGCTTGGTGCTGTGACCATGTCCCTGGAGAGCCTCTTCAGTGTCCAACCAAACTCTGGGTGAAGAATCTTCTTCTAATGTCCAACCTAAACCTCCCCTGACACAGCTTCAGGCCACTCCCTCAGGTCCTGTCACTGGTCACCACAGAGAAGGGATCAGTGCCTGCCCCTCCTCTTCCCCTCACAAGGAAGTTGTAACTGCAGTGAGGTCTCCCCTCAGTCTCCTCTTCCCCAGGCTAAACACACCACATGACCTCAGCTCCTCCTCACATGGCTTCCCCTCAAGGTCCTTCACCATCTCCATTGCCCTCCTTTGGACACTCCAGTAGCTGAATATCTTTCTTATATTTTGGCACCCAAAACTACACACAATATCCGAGGTGAGGCTGCTCCAGTGCAGAGCAGAGCAGGACAATCCCTTCCCTCGCCCTGTTGGCGATGCTTTGCCTGATGCCCCCCAGGACACGGTTGGCCCTCCTGGCTGCCAGGGCACTGCTGACTCATATTCAACTTGCCATTGACCAGGACCCCCACATCCCTTTCCACAGCAATGCTTTCCAGCATCTTGTTTTGATACCCTTTGCAAGGTCAAACAGGATTTCTTGTACATACAAGGCAACAGGGAAAAGTGAGGAAATATACAGATAACTAAATTTACATATAACCCCAAAACCAGCCAATTCTCAGCCTCGGTTTTCAGTGAGGACCGTAATGTCTTCAGGGAGCAAAGGCCAAATGGCCACTAAAACAGAGCATGATGTTGCACAACTCCATTTTGGAACTGGAAGGACAACTGTATCTGCACCCAAGGGAAGGTGCTGATCACCAGCTCAGAAGCATCACTGCACACCTGCCCCAGGCCACTCTTTCCTTAGCATCCAGTATTGGTCAGAGACAAGGTATCAGGCAACATGGACCTTAATTCTGACTCCAAGAGGCTGCTCTTCAGTAACTTTGAAAAGTTATGAAACTTTTATGAAAAGGTTATTAACTTTGAAAGCATATGAAATTGTGAGTTAGTTGGACTCATTTTAAAGTGAATGTAACATGTTTGAAGATCACCAAGACTAATAAAAGGCAAAAAAAAGTGCCGATTTCTGCAAGACTGACTAGCCTGATCTCAGATGTATGTGTGTAGATTTAAAAGCATATAATAATGTAGAAAATGACCCAAAATAGAACTTGAGTTTATTAAAAGATAAATCAGACCCTACTAGAGAATCTTTCCTCCTGACAGTCCGAAGGCTGAGGAGCTCAGTGCAAAGAAAGACCAGAGCCAGTAGGCTGAAAAGAAGCTCATGGGGCTCCTTCAAAGCTTAAGGATTGCAGAAAACATTTTCTTTAATGACAAAACTGGTGTTCTAAATAAATTCATCATTCTCTCTACCTTTGTCATTCTCAGTTGAGGATCAGTAATTCAGATCTAGGTGGTGATCTTCATGAGTAGGGGTAAAAATAGGCTGCAGTAAACTCAATCATACAGAGAGCAGGTCAAGCACCTAGAACCAAAGCCAAAGCATTTTACCTGCATGGTGTGAGCTTAGCAGTTGGAAGTGAAAAAGAGGGGGTAAAAGAGGACTTCTTCATTAGTCATTTTTTTAGTAGTTATGAATCATAACTGCTTGAGACAACAAAAAAGATGATTGTACTCAGAAAAGTATTCCCTGAAAATATAAAGTAGTGTTGATACTTCCCTCTAAAAAGGCACCTGGTGAGACCTCTGAAATTGTTTAATTTTCAGTTCATCTTCTTTGAATGTGCTCAATCAGAATGTGCAAAAGGGCAAAGACAGGTTACTAGCTGGGTCAGGAAAATGGTCTACAGAAAAGCGTGACTCACTGAACCAAGAAGAAAGGAAGCTGGGAGAAAGCAGAACAGACACTCACAACAGCTCACCAGGCAGAACAGTGAGGATTTAGCACCCCTGTTTCTGGTTGCGCTGTTTGCCTTTGTTGTGTGCTTGGGTTTTTTAATTGGATGCATTCATACCAGGAACTACAGCATGGTTTTGCTTTAGGGGGAAGTGGATGCTTCATCTAGACCTGCCTTCACATCTTCATCTTTCTTTTATACTTGGCCTGTCTTAGGGAAATTCTTCACTATTCGGCTGTGATGTTCTAAGAGATGCTTAAGATGAAAATCAATGAGCCTCTATGATACCTTATCTCAATCTAGATTTCAAGTTATTATTATAATTACAAAATTAGAAGACATATTTCAGTAAATAGAATAAGCAAGCCTCCACTTGCAGTGACTCCTGTTTACTGTATGGAGGTAAGATGAATAAGCTTTTATGGAAAATGTGCTTGGATGCACCAACTTTGAATGCACAACTCATGCATTAGCAATGTTTATGGACTGACTCATTACACAGCCAGTCCTTATGCACATCCCTTTGGGGAACATACAGGTTTGCAAACAATCAAAAATAAGATGCCCAATATGCAGGAATTGAAACACATCTTTGACCAGTGTTTGAAGGGACAAGACTTAATGGTCTGATATAATGACAGGCCAGAAAGTGAACAGCCAATTCTCTGGGCTCCTTGTTTTTCTGCAGGCTTACTCCAGATTCTGAAAGGACCTAAACTCTAGGACCTAGAGGCCTTAAGTTCAAAGTTATGGCAGGAGTCTACCCTAATGAGACCAGGCACCTCTCTAAGGTTAAACCCAGAAGAATTTGAAAGGAACATCATGAACTCCTTGAACTGGCATTTCCCCATGAAACCACCACTGGAAAGCTTCCAGCTATTGCCCTGAAACAGGGCGTAAGGACACGCATACAGCAAAGTGTGAGGCAAGGTGCTGTGGGAAGACTGAGCACACAGGGAACTGTGCAAAGGAAGGGCTAGTTAAACAAGTTCTGCAGGACTGGTTGTAGACCCACCCATGTACAAAAAAAAACCCACCGAAGTGCCAAAGTGGTTATTGAAACATCACAACCTGCACCAACCCAATCTACTAGCAGGAACTGCTGCCAGCATTATCAGCAGGCAATGGGTAAAGTGTGACCTAGTGCCAACTAGGTCAGTATGGGTTAGAAGCCAAGTAAAGAAAGCCATAGTGTGTACACAGAACCTAAAAGTGCATCTGTAGGACCAAACCTCGGACAAGCAGACCTGAACCCTTCTCCTAACCATGAAATGCTGTAGTCGATTACTCTACTACTTGCTTTCCTGTAGCTTTGCTCCAAACTGACATCCAGGCAAAAGCCTCTGCCATGATCCTAGCATCCAGGTGCCCTTCTGAAGTATAGCATATGATCTCAATGAGGAAGTTACAGCAAAGTTACAAAACCTGCATGACCACTTGAGGCAGTGGCTCAGGTAGAAGGCGAAGGTGGGAAGCAAGATAACACTATACAGATATGGCCAAGCCATTGCCAGTGCACAAGATGCCTGCTAAGACATGATTGCTTTTCAGTTGACACTGATGTATCTATTCAAATACATTTGAATGCTGCTTGTGAAAATTGTCATGTTGACAGGCAGGGAGATTGAAATCAAGTATCTGGTACCCAAAGAAACCCAACCATAGGGCTTCAGTTAAGGAATCTCTCGTCACAGTGGGTCAGAGCACAAGGTGATGTAGTCTGATACCCTTTTCCAATGTGAATCCTCACAGCAAGCTAAGTGATTCCATTTCTGGCAAAACATCCCAGGCGCTTGGGATCAGAGGCTTAGAAGGAATTCCCAAGCCAGAGATTACATCTCACCACTTACATCCAGTGCCAAGGATCATTCTAACCTCCCTGAATGTATCCAATCTCTTTATGAACACGCTGATACCTCTGGCTTCCTCAATATCCCCCACTAGTCTAATTCTAGATGCACTTACATTTTGCATACCCAACCCTGGTATCTTCCTTTCATCCATTTCTAGAAGTCTGACTGATCGTTTCATCAGCTTCTATCCCTACACAGTGCTGATTCCTCCCATCCTATACCAGCTCAGCTAGCCTGATAGTCTCCTAAGGAAGTCATGCAGCTTTTAGTTCCTGTATGGAAGCAATTTCTATCTCTTTGGACCCCTTCACTGGTTCTCTCCATATTGTCAAGCTTTATTAGATCCTTTTCAAGGGCTGCAGACAGCATTCAAACCAAATGCATTTATATAGCAGTACATTATTTTGTTCCATTCTCTTCCTTTCCCAATAATTTTCTGATTGGCTGCTTCAGTACAAAGGTTTGGCAGACATTTTCAGAGAACTAGGCATAATGCAGAACCACCTTCCCCAAATACCACTCCAAAGCCCCTTGTATTACATGTATATTAGGATACATTCACCTCACATGAATTCCTTTGTGTTCTGTCAACACAGGCTTTATTTATTACGCAAGGCATATCTGGTAGTCTAATTTATGAGCACCAACATGCTTGAAGACAAGTATCACATTTACTACCTTCCACTTCTGTGTTCGTCAAGCTCATTTAAAAATCACACAGGACAACATCTACCACAGCTAGAAACTCCTTTAGACTTCTGCTGCTAATAATGCTACCCAGGCCCAGAGGGCTTCATCAATTGCCCTAGAAAGCTGCTACTGGCACATCAATTTCAAACAGTTCCTTGACTTACCTCTAACAGAGCAGGGCTCCGACATGAAAATGAAAACTTCTGAGTTCCTCAGCTCTGCATACTGCTGCAGGTGACTTGGCTTTTCTGCCAGCCTTCTTTGTCCAAAGAAGCTAGAGCAGCAACTGCAGCATTCTCTAACTCAAGGCAAGCAATGTGCCAGAAGTCAGGATCTTTGAATCTTCATCTGCCCTCCCTAAAACCAATTCTTTGTTCATATTTGCGTTGCCCAGCACACAGCACTGCAGTTTGGCAATGTCTTTACCTTTGCAGTGCTGGACCTCTACTAAGTCCCAAGATCAGACTAAGAGAGACTTAGGCAGGAACTCACCTTTGAGTCAAGTACCCAAGTCCTGCTGGAGACACAAGACTCCTGCTTGTCCCATTACTGAGGTGCCTTCCTGAAATTTTGGCCAGTGCTTCCTGGTGAATGGCTCAAGTCCCTGCACCCCAGAGCAGCTGCTGTGGTGCCCAGTGTTCCTCAGCCACTGTGGAGACTTCACTGCCTTCTGCTGCACAGAACTGTGTCTGTGTATCATATGCCCCTTATATGAACATCCCAACACCGTGTGGATAACAAATTTTATGCCTGCAAAGGGTCTTTAAAAAAAATGCCACTCAGCAATAACCAGCATCGAGCCTTATCCCCCACCAAGTCACTGAACACAAGCAACACTGTACAGATTCATGGCACTGAACAGCTGTCTGCCAAACTCTAAGCAGATAAGAAATGTAGAGAGATAAGGCTCACAGAAATATTTTATCCAACACTTGGCAGTGCTAGGCTCAGTTGGCCTAGATCTTAAAGGTCCTAAGTGATTCTATCCAAGACTACACAGGAAGCAAGAATCACCCTAACTTGTATTTTTCTTAGTTACCTAATTGCATTTTTAATTGGTTTTCAACAGCTATGTAAAATAGAGAAAAAACTTGAGACAGCGTGTAACAAACAGATATTCAAAGCTTACCTGAACTTATCACATAACATGCATATTAAATGGATACAGACAGAAGCCAGACATCCTTACAGTACTGTAAGAGTCAATACCAATGGACTGATGCTGTTGAATAACTGACCTATTCGTTGTGTTTTTTTCACAGTTCAGAATAGTGCTACCACTATTACACTTTAAATTAGTCATATCTTTCATTACAAAAGCTGCCTGGATTTTAGCAATTCATCTGATTGGAGCCAGCATGTTGGAATTGCATCACATTTAGCTGTGGATATTCTACCTGCCAGGGGGAGGAATTGAGGTGAAGAGTCAGATTTTTATCTTGGGTTTCATTTCAGCAACTCCCATGAAAGTGTATGGGCAGGCTGTACAAAGACTCCTGTGTCCATATAGGTGTACACCTCTATATCCTATGAGTAAATCACACTGCATTGCCTGCTCCATTCTTTATGGCCTTTATCTCGCAAGATTTATCTCCTGATTACTTTATGTGAAGCAGTAAGCAAACAAAGGCACACTGCACCAGCTCCCTGACAGGCTGACAGGCTTCATGTTCTTGGCAGGTGGGCACAGATAACCGAATTGGGAGGAGATATTTGCACCCACCAGAAAGGGAATACTTCTGTATTCACAGTTTATCCTTAGCTGAAACAGGATGCGTCTTAGCCATTAGAGTGTTAAAGAGAGAAATATGATAAAGTAGTATTTGTTTTATCCTTGTTGCTAAGAACTCACACAAAACTGAGGGAACAGCAAGGCAATAAGACTGTAGACAACCGGAAGGGAGAAACAAGCAGTTTTTATTACTTGTCATAATTGGCACCTGCAAGGATTAGCAAGTGATCCTTACTGAGGAGGTCGGGAATGAGCTAGGCTTCAGAGGTGAACTAGACTCAAGTTAATTTCAGCTGCTTAATTTTTAATCTGATACTTAGCACCACTCCCAGAATTAGTTAACTGCTTAGCATGAAACCACTATCAGGTGCCTAAAGAATGAACAGAAACTCACAGGAAGGACCAAATCAGAGTGACAATGTGACCACTCTACCTTCAGACTAACTCATGCACTGCTCTGCGCTCTGTACTGTTTGGCATTTAAACATTTCCTTCCTGCCCAGATACATGTTCAGCAGTAGGACCTTCGGCACCTGAGTGCCTTGTACAAGTCTAGATAAGCAGGAGCCTGAATCCTCCAGCACCACAAGGACAGATTTGTCTTGCTTCTTGGTCAAGTGTACTGGGAGAGGCAGCAAACAAGCAGCCTCCTTTACTTGTATTTGTCAAGGACTCAATTCTGGGTGTTGTCGCACCAGGACAGACTACAAGTGCAGAGCCTTCAAAACAAACTCCTTTCAGTGTTTGAATTCCAGCTAATGATACAGCTGGTCAGGCCGAAACATAGAATGTCCTGTCCAACAAGGATCATCAAACTCCAATTCCTGGCCCTGCAGAGCACCACACCAAGAATCACACCACATGCCCAAGGACACTGCCCAAATGCATCTTGAACTTAGGCTTGGTGCCATGACTGATTTCCAGGGAGCCTGTTCCCTGATTTCCGGGGAGCCTGTTCCAGTGCCCAACCACCCTCTGGTGAAGAGCCTTGTCCTAATATCCAGTCTAAAACTTCCCTGACAGCTTCATGCTGTTCCCTCAGGTTCTGTCGTTGGTCACCAGAGAGAAGGGATCAATGCCTGCCCCTCCCCTTCCCTCGTAAGGAAGCTGGAGATGGACTACTGCTATACCCATCCATAAATAGTCACCCTTCTGCAGTTAGGTTTTGGGGTGTTTTTAGTGTCAGCTGCTGAGTAAAGGGCTTTTGGACCACAGTATTAGATTTAAAAGCTCTAAGTTTCCAAAACCCATTTTTTGAACAAGAATTATGAAAGGGAACTTACTGAGATGTTCCCATTTACCTTTTTACTCTTCTGTAGCTGTGTTAACTGAATATTAGCTGATATAGTATTATATCTGGTTTAGTCAGCCATCTTCTCTCCCCATTTCATACAGACAACATACTGAAATCTGGCTTTGAGGGTGACAGTAATGCACAATGGACATTTTGCAACATTGGGAAAGCTTCCTGCCTGTTACTTGACATTTAAGATGGTATTTCTCATAGTTGCTGTCCTTTAAAGTTAACCAGACACAGCTATTCTGTACTTCACTTATAAGATCCCAGCATAATCTGAGAAGGGAGGTGGTTGTCTGTAAGAAAAAAAAACCAAAACCTGGAATAGATTGAAGACTGGTAAGTGCCAACTGCCAAAGTAGACAGACACCTTGTAGCATACCATTGAGTGGTGAAGGAATATAAATCAATTACTCACTTGCAATAGAAGAAATTCATTTAAAAGGGATGACTGATAACAACCCACTGCCTCTCATCAGCCCTAGGCCTCTTTCATAAGCTTCCTCTCATGCCAGTTATATTTCCTGTGGGTTCTTCAGCAGTCATGAAATGAAAGGAAGGTTTGATAAACCATACACTAGAAGAGAAAAAATAAGGCATGTGGCACTGCTTCTCAATATTCAACATGAACTAGAGAAGCAAAACAGCAAAAGATAACAATTATGACATTAGAATAATTAAGCAGAAGTGTCAAGATCTGTAATCTAGACAAGTAGTTGGGAAATATTTCTATAACAACTCTTCATAAAATGATGTTTCTACAAAGACTTTCTTCACAAGTTTTTCTCCAAAGAGACTGATACTTTCCCCCCCTCCAGAGAATGCCAGGAATAGTTTCAGTTCCCACACCACATGTAGTTTTTTAAACAGTGTAGAATATTAAATATGCAGAAGTTACCTTTTTTCCTCATTAGCTTCAAGCTTGAGAACTTTAACGTTTATGTAACAGACAAGTGGAGTACCACTAGCATTTGTACTCCTTACACACTAGTCTGGGATTTTAAAAAAAAATAAATCATTAAGAACAAGACCATTAACGGGAACAATTCCTTTTCCATAGAAATATGGGATAACTACCCCCTACGGCCACAGGTGACTAATTCCACACTGTTTCATATGACAATGGGATCAACAACAAAGTAAGTTTATCATTCCAAGTCTGCCCTTACAGAAGGGCTGTGCTGTTTCCTGCCTGTGCTCCAGCACTGGAGTGAGCACACATTCTCTGCATCCCTTGCTTCAGCCCTCCTCCCAGACCAGGCTGGTATCAGGAATAGTTCCCACTCCTAATCACACTCCCTATGTAATACAAGGAATCACTGCTAACCTGAAACGAGGGAGGGCAGGGATTCAATTGACACAGGATCACCACAGACCAGAATAAAGCTCTTTGCTCCATCAAAGCATGATAGGTCTAACTGGCATATAAAGGTGGTGAGGAGTTAGTTATGAAACGCAGACATTAAGCTGAGGTCTGATAAAATTACAGAAATACAATTATTCATTAAGTATTTTTTTTAAAGTTACTTCGAGTAATTATGCTGTTTCCAAAATAAAAGAATTAAGAACAAAGTTTCCCATCCATCAAGGGCTGCTTTTATTATATTAGCAAGCTTCAAAAATCTCATTTAAAAACCAAAGCTACTAAAGTTTGGCAAAAAAATTGCTATACTTACTACTCTCATGTTTTGCTATTTCTGTCATTCTTCAGTTCTTACAGGGCCATAAAGTTATCCAAAAATGCTAAATCAATGGCAGGAAAGATAGCAAGAATACACTGAAATAAAGTCTCTCCTTCAATATTGCTGTCAACATAGGGAATTGTAAATACCTGTCTCTTTTCTTTGCTATTATGTCCAGATCAAAACATTGTCATAGGCTCCGAGTGATACCAATAAACTATACTGCTCAGTCTGAAAGTATGGAAAATGGTTATTTTGTGAGTTGAAGAATCATGCAAAGCACAGCTGCCATTCTGTGTCTGGATTACTGCATTCCAGTATAAAGTAACATATTTTATTTAACAGATGTTAACAACAGTCATTTCCCATAAACACTTATGGAAATTATAACAGAGCATGAAGCAAAATATGCCTATTCCTATAGGCATAAGAATCCTACCTAGACAAAGAGAAAATAAAATTCTCAGCCCTGCTAATACACATGGGCAAAGGCTGTAGGAGTTGCCCTTTATAGGGTCAAACTGAAAATTCTCAAGAACAATATCCTTATCTTAGAAGATCAAACTACCACTCAGTATTTTGTGATGCTCAAAGTAGCTTGTAAGAATTCTCTGGACTTCAGCTGTATCTTCCCAAGGCAGCAAGATGTGTTGGCTTAGGTAAGATTCCAGCAGCAAGAATGGCAAGCCTCTTCCAGCCCCACACAGCTGACCTAATTGACCTGCCAGGCAGCCTGCAGATGACAGAACTGCTGTGAACATGCACCTCCACCGCAGAGGCAGAAACAATGTCCAGGCACTTCATTTGTGCTCCAGTGCTTTGGTCAACGTGGCAGCTGTCATAAAGCGACATTATTATTCCAATTTAAAATTATTGGTCATTATTTTAGCATCTTTCCATTATTTAAATAAATTTAGAATTCACTCACTTGCACCAGAAATGTAAACCAGTAAAACAAAGCCTGATCAATCATGTAAAAAAAACCAGTTCTGCTCCATTCAATGCAACTTAGAGAGCAGCTAGTATTAAAGCTTTTAAAAATCCAAATTAGTGGTTTCTGACCATCATGAGTCTTGAACAGTTTTCTATTATTTTGGAATTTGAAAAGCGTAGTAGATTTACAGTAGCATTTTTAATAGAACAAAAGCCATTTTATTCATATAACAGTACTGATGCTTCCATCATATCACTTAACCCTGGGAACAGCTCAAAAACTGGGTGACATTTACCTGCATCTATCAACATTATAACCAATAACTTATATAAACAGAGTGCTCATTTCCTTAGTTATGGTCAAAACTGGACACACTAAGTATTGTTAAAGAACAGAAAAGCATAACACTGTTCATGCTGTAGAAAATCTCCAAGAGAAATTTGCATGTTTTTCATGTACACCAATTGGCATTTTTGAAACTTTTTTATTTTAGCTTCAGAGGGATAAGAGAACTCAGATTCTCATCCAAGTTTTTGTACTTCAGACGCTGTAGTGCTTTATAAGTAACAGACCAAAATCATCAAGTAGCCATTGTCTTTGCTCAACTCAAGTGGCATGCAAGGAGTCCATGGTTAAAAGCACTCAAACTCTTTTTAATGACCTGCAAGCATTAACAAAAGAACACAAAGAACATATAAAAATGCGAACTTGATGTTGAGTGTCCTTTTAAAAGCTAGCAGCACAAAATACTTTTTGAACAGAAGAGACAAGTGTTGCATCCTGGACTGTAGTACATCATTTTGTTGTCCATGTTTTTTGACTCCCAAGTTTTGCAAATGCTGATACATCAAGACTTTTACCACTGTTGCACTGTTCATATAAAGTCTGAAAGTTAACAAACACACAAGTAGTCAGGTGAATACAGTTGTATTGCACATGGGTTGAAACCATACAACAAACATTACCACTTAAAATAAATCATCACATACTGAAATATTCCATACCAAAATTTTTCAAATCAGAACATAAAAATACACCTAAGACAGCTTTGTTGTACCAGCTGTAATGCAACATAGTGCCCAAAAAGAAGATATATATACTGACTTAACGGTGTGAGCAAAGTTAGAATTTCACAGCTGGCAGAGAACCAACTAGTTGCAGAGATTTAAAATTAAGTTTACTCCATTAATTATCTGACATGAAAACAAGCACAGAAGGAGAGGGGTATTTGTGTACTCAGGGTGGGCAAGCTTTATATGATATGAAAATCAGTGGCCACAAAAATAGCCACATCATGACATTGTTAAAAGGATAATTACTTGTTCACCCTCGTATTATGAAAAAAAAAAGGCAAAAAGCTAAAATTAACTTACCCGTGCAGCTCTAGAAATAGAGTTGGGAGAATTCAAGCCAACGAGCTGGCCAAGGATGCGTTTCATTTCCTCTGTTGTTCCTTTTGCACTTGGGACATCTGCAGTTAATTTATAATTATGCTGAAGTTGTATACATTACCAGTGTAAAAATTACCAGTACAATTTGCAAGAGGTTTAAGATCTAAAGTACTGAAGCCTTTCCTGAAGCAAACAGACACTACACAAAATTGAGTTTGCAACAAGTATAAAGTATGTAAAAGGGTAAAGCTTTTCTTAAGCAGTTATAAATATTATTTACTAAAATGGGTTTTAAAATATAGGTACCTGTTTGACAGTGTCCTTGAATTTGAACGTAGGGATGTACCAACAGCTCCGAAACAGATATTCTTTGTTTAGGATTTCTTATTAAACAGCACTGCAAATTAAAAAAAAAGAATGCTTTACCTATACATTAAGAAATTTCCCAGGAATTAACAGTCATAATATTTAAAAGACCCTGTAGATGCATGTCAAAACTTGTTACTGCTAAACTACATATGCAAAGACTCAACTCACAACACCATAATCTATTAACCTAATTGCCTTAATTTGCCAGTATATAAAGTTTGGTATCCTGCTTAACTTGAGCAATGTCAGAAGATTTGAAGATCAGAACCTACAATATCATTTCAATCTGAATGACACAAAATGACAATGAAATTTGAAAGCTGAGGGGATAAGTGTTTCTAGATTTCAATTTGTTATCTGCTGAGCTACACAAATAGGGCAAGTAAAAGCACAAGCTAACTTTCAGAAGCAGGCAAATATGCGGGATGAAGGAAAGGATGGCAAGTACAAAAACTACTGTATTAACTCCTTTGGCTTAACATCCAAAGTAAAGTCAAACTGCTTTAAGTATTTACTTACTTAATTGAAGCTGAAAAATAGACTTTTATAGACTTACTGAGCTGAAAATAGACTTTTATATGGGAACTATATGAAGCTGCTCTAGCTTCATTAAGTCTTCTTTTAGAATATGGCCTGTTACAAGTAGCAGCGAACATTTTTTTGCAGAAAATGTCTCTTGAGCACAACCCATTCAGTTTTAGAAAATAAGTTTGAAATAAAGAAATTGCCATTATTTAAATTAAAAGTAATTTTAAGGGACAGTTACCTTTAGCACATCCTGAAGATCCTTCTCAGGAATATCTGGGAATTCTATTTCATAACTAGGATCAACAATAGCATGCAGTTTATTTATTGGACTTGTTATATGTTGGAATGGAGTCCTTCCATAAGTCATACAGTACAAAATGCATCCCAGAGACCACACATCGCTTTTGGGACTTATCTGATATTAAAGAAAAAATTCCAAAGATCACTCCTCACTGAAGAAACAGTCCCTTCAATCAATTTATCATGTAATTTTACAGTCATTTCATTTAACACTTCCCATTAGATAAGAGATCTTAGTAACTATCACACAGAATCCCCAAGGGAACATGCCATTATCTACTAAGACAATGATGTGGTTTCATTCACTGATATTTCACAAGAAAGCTGTTCTTACTAATTGGTTTTGAAAATCAACTTGCTCAAAGAACTAACAATAAAAGTAAATCCTTAACAACTTGAACTGCATGATTCTAATTTAAGATTTATAAATAAATGCAAGTAAAAACATACTAAATTAATTCAATCCAGAAAACAGTGAGACATCACAGCTATGTCCCCAGAGTAGAGAGCCACAGTTCAGTGCCTCTGGGTTTAAAGGATTCAGATCTGTGTTTCAACCATCACACCCAGGCTCTTCCTTGCAGGATGACTTTCCACTTCTCCTGTTGAAGCTGAAGTACTTTAAGAAAAAGCACAGAGTGGGGGAGAGGAAGGACATGGGGAAAGCACAGAGAACCTGACTCCCAGCACAGTGGTTACATTTTTGCTTAGAGTGAGCTGAGCTCCAGAACAAGCATGCCCTTTGCATGCAATTTTTAAAACTGTAAAAAAGGTAAAAAGTATCATTAAGAAAATCAATTCATAAAATATTGCCTTTATAAAGACAAGACTACATAATACCACAATTCAAATGTTAAAAAGTTAATCTTTCTGTACTTGCATATACATATGGATTTTTTTAAGTACTTTTTCACTAAACTATGTACCCCTTAACTGAAGCTTGACTGCCAGTGTAAAGATGCTTTCCTTCAGTACTTACCATTCACATTCCATTGCCCTGCTTATGTTATAAAAATTTCTACAATACAGAGTACTCTAGCATAGAAAAAATAGGATACACAGACCTTGTACATGTGGTCCTGAAATACTAGACTTTATATTTTGACAAATCTTATTAGGTATTACTCATTACTTGCAAAACCTGCCTCTCACTTAAAAGAACTCAAAAATATGGCAATGACACAAGCATCATCATAACTTGTTTAAGCAAACATAATAACAGTGGTCTGTATCAGAAAGCAAGTTATCTTGCTTTCAGAAAGAATTTTCCAAGCCAAGGTTATTGATGCAGAATGCTAAAACGTAGCTGTGTAGCAGCTTGCAATACCACAAGAGCTTTGCTAGTTCTTGGCAGAACTAAGACAAAAGAAAAGGGCATAAGCAGCACAACAGGCAACCAAGAAGTAACTGAGGAACGGTTCTCTCACTTGACTCCATAGAAGATCCTCCCAGAAACACAACCTGAAAACTATGGCCACGAGTGATGTTAGAGGTGCACAGCGTGGTGGGTCCTTAAGATGCTCCAAAGATGTTTAACATGAGTCATGAGTCATCAGTACAGCCTCAGATATGTGAAAGGCTCAAATATTTCACTGTATTTTACTGTTCAATGCTATTCACACTGATAACACAGTAGAACCATTTCTCCATAAAAACTGATTTAAAAATATTTGTGTTTTTCATCATTTTATTATTAGCTCCATTAATGCCTAAGACTCTGCATCTGTTTGACTTTCAATTTTACTCATTCCTCAAGCACTTACATTTTTCTGAACACCACCTGCAAAATGCTTTTAGGTAATTAGGGAGATTAACCTTAGCCTTCCATCATCATGGCACAATGATTTGTCTTGTGTTGAAGTTTCAGTGGAAGATTTTAGAGAAAACCAAGTCTTAAGATACACAACTGAATTACTTTCTTCTTAACATGAAGGGAATAGAAAGGAAAAAAAGACCACGTTACCTTAGAACGAGACTTCCCATTTTCTCCATAGGAAGACATATCTTTTATTGCTTCGGGTGGCATATAATTCATTGTACCAACCTAGCCATAAAAATGTAAAAATATTCCTTTAAGTGAAGCATGCATTAAATTGAACTCAATAAAAACTTTGTCCCAAAACACTGAAGAGCATTTTGAAAATTCGTTTCTATTAAGGCTGAAGACCATTATTATTCAGTTCAATAAAAAACATGTAAAAACCCATATACATGAATATTTATATACACATATAAAAACATTCAGCATAAAATTTCAATATTAATTGAAGTTATTGCAATAATCAAAATTATCAGCAGGTACTCTAGTACTTTATGGAAAAATACACATGGATTTTCCAGAAGTATTTCACCTGAGAATCTTTAATTATACTTGTCACATCTGGCTGCATTTGATTTGCAATGCCAAAGTCAATTAGTTTTAACATTCCGTCAACTATCAGAAAGTTTGCTGGTTTCAGATCACTGTGAATAATGCCTGTAAGAAAAGAGTTTAAAAGTAAGTCCAGGTTTAGTCAATCCAAGTTACTATAATGGGATTTTCTATTACCTAATTCCCATAACCCTTGCACAGAGAAGGTACAGATCAGCTTTAACTAGCCAAAATCAAATTATTGTCTACATATTCCATAAAAATGCTTCCATTTCTTTTTAAACAGTGAAGACTTGCATGAATTTACAGTTTGAATTTACTTGTCCAAATCTGCAGGCACTCCAAAAGAGCTCCAAGAGATTTGAGTTGCACAACGTCTCTGTTCAGGACAGACCTTCCAGCTCTATGTGCACTCTGCTGCACTGAAACCCTGCTCTGGAGCAATTCAGTGCCCTGTCCACGCCTGCAGCTGTCTCTTAAATAATTAGCTAAGCAGGTACTTAATTTTATTGCTTAGTCTGATCAAAGGTATCATTCATTTAGGAGTACGTGATTGACTTCTCACAAACCCTACTTACATGATTTAGTATGAATTTTGGTTATTATCTACATATCAACCAATCCATCTTGGTATTTTAGAAAACCATTTGTTGCAAAGACATCGCATGTATGTATGTAGCCTGTTTGCTACATTACTGAATGTTCTAGTCCTGAAAAGGAGTGATGCTCTCTGCTATATGCACTAGTCGTCTCTTTTCCCTTAAACAGGAAAAGGATCCAAATCTGTTCTCTCCTTTATGTTATACAGCCAAACAGAATACAGTTGCACACACTTCAGTTACATAAATAAAGGTGAAAGGAAGACCCGAAAACTCTTAAGAAAAAGCTGAAACACTTTGTCAAAGTAAAGATGACAGTGCTGTTTAATAGCTGTCATTAATGTCTATGCTTCTTTTGGAGAGAATGAGCAGCTCAAACTTAAGTCTAATTGAAAGTATACGCTGTAGTCTAATACAGAAAAAATTTTCTGGCTGCTGTAAGAAAACAAAGCATTACACAGTGAGGTTTGTAGATGCCTCTTGAGTTAGCTAAGTCTACCTCTGCATCAAGATTTACCTTTCTCTTTTGTTTCATTACATTTTTTTGCACAATAATTACCTATCTTTGAAGATCACTAAGATTACACCAAAAATAATACTACCTCCAAAATTAGAACAGATTCACATTACCTACCATATAACCTATACAAATACCTAGAATTATTTAAGAATACCATATTCATGGATTGTGTGAACAGCTTCCAACATATGTTTCCAATAGCTCTTTCGTTCCAATGGATCAATGTTCTTTTTCTTCTTTAGCCAGCTGTTGAGATCGATATTTCCACACTCCATTACCATGTAGATATGTTGATCAGTAATTTCACTACAAATAAACACATATGCTTGTGTTAAAAGTTAAGGAAATATCTTTTTATATAGGGATACTGGTTAAATAAAATCAGTGTTTACTCACTAGCCATAAAGGCGGATGATCTTATCACTGTGTTGCTGCAGTTTACTCAAATGAGCAATTTCGTTCTTATAGCTCTGAACAGTTTGTTGATCAGCGTCCTCTAGATTCACATATTTGACAGCATACAGCTGCTTCTTCTCATTCAGTACTTGAAACACCTGCAAAACAATATCAGTTAATAACTTAATTCATTGTTAGTTGTTTTACTATGGTACTTCATCTCAGCACAGCCAGAACATCAAAACTAAAAAAGGTCTACCTTTTCAAAAGGAAGAAGCAATGCAAAGCAGTTCACAATTCAGCATGAAGAAAAATCAATAAAGAAGGGACCAGTCACAACAGAAACAACTCTCCACCAGAAACTATCTTGGTGCCACATTGTATTTCACTTGGAGTAGCACAACAAAAGTCTGAAGTGTTCCTAAGATAAAGATTGCAAAATAATACTTCCCAGAGATATGGGTTTGATCTGCCACTGCACATTCATTTTGTCATACCAAGATCATTTGTAGGTTAGACCACATGGCATATGAGAGGCTGCAAGCACCAAGTCTATCCAGTCTTAGGATGAGAAGGCTACAGAGAATCTTACTGCTGACTTCAGCTATTTAAAGGGAAGGTATGAAAAAGACTCCTCTGAAACCATCAAAGTATGAGATGCAATAGACACATTACACAAAAGAAAACTACAATTAGGTATAGGAAATTTTTTTCACCATCATGTAGTCCAACAGGAAAACAACTTATCCAGAGAAGCTTTGAAATCTCCATCCTCAGCAATACTCAAAACTTAAATGCAAAAGACCAAGAGGTCCAACAAAGCTTGTGAGATGAGCAGCCTGCTCTTGCTTTAAGCAGACTGTTAAACAAAGTGACACACAGAGGCCCTTGCCATCCGATCCCATTCTACAACTGTACACTGCCAACACAGGAAGCTCTTCTTTCTGGAGGCTCCTGATGACTGGAAGCTGGCTAATATTATTCCAATTTACAAGAGGGGCATGAGGGAAGACCCAGGAAACTAGACCTGTTAGCCTAACCTCAGTTCCCAGAAAAGTTACAGAGAATATCATACTGGGTACTACTGAAAGGCATTTGAAGAACAAAGCAATGCTCAGGCACAGTCAACATGAGTGCACAAAAGCAAAGACCTCTAATTTGATATCCTTGGAACAGTTCATCCTGGAAGCTCTACTAAGGCACATGGAGGATAGGGAGGTGATTTGAGAGGCAGCACAGTTTACCAAGGGCAAGACCTGCCTGACCAACTCAGTGGCCTTCTGTAACAGAAGGACTACACCAGTGGACTAGGGAAGAGCTAGAGGTGTCATCTATCTCAACTTCTGTAAAGCCTTGGAAACAGTCCTCCACAGCAAAACTGCTTATGTTGTTAAGAAAATAGAGAACTGTAGCAAAACAAAGATTTTGGCAAAATTGTTTCCCAAGCTCCCAAATTTCCTTATAAAAAGCAGCTCACTCACCACTTCAAACATAGCTACACTCTACTTCTCACACAAGATACAGAAGTAGAAACATACGATCCTTTCACTTCAGGAACTCTCAATCAATCTTACAAGTCGCTCATTTCCCAGCAATGTAAACACACTGCCCTGAACAGCAGCCCTTCACATTAGGGTGTACATAATGAAGCACATCTCTTAGAACAGAAGATCTGATTCTATTAGGAATCTTAATGGTCACTCTACCATAGAAATTATCTTCAAGAGCAAAAAGTCTAAGACAGCAATTTTCTAGATTCTCTGGGTCAAACACTGTGTACATGTTAGTACTAGGCACACATTAGATGAACTCAACATGTATGTTTACAACTACTACCGTGTAAATGAGTGACTGCCTAAAAGGAAAAAGGAGCATCTTACCTTACTTGAGCCTCCACTACCTATTTGCTTTAATACTGTATAAACTTTTCCTTTGATGGCAAGACATTCATGTGAAGGTATAGAAGCTGGAACCTGTGTACATACAGAAAAGTTAAGAAATAGCTATTGATATGCATATGACAAAACTTGATAGAGCTCTGCTTTCTATTAACTTAAAACACTAAGTTGTCTTGGTCTTTCTGAGCAAGTTGCTTACAAGCCCTAAAGCTATACTTTAAATGAAAGCTAAAAGATATCTATAACAAGAGTATTTTTACAATGAACATCACTTGCAACATAACACCCTTGAACTCTTGTAAAAGATACCAATGCTCTTCACACTGACAATCAAGGAAAGGGTTATTTTAATAAGGCCTCCCAGATCATTAGACACCTCCCTCTTTGCATATATCATCAGAAAATTATCCAAGGGACTTTCAGTCACAGCATACAACTAATATCTGTACTCAAATCATCTATTTTATTTGAAGCTAACTACTAGCTAAGAAGACTTCAGTGCTGTGAAGCTGAAACAGCCTCTACTGCCCATGTCTGCTACACCAAGACACAGAAGGGCCTCAAGTGTTATTTATTCATTTATCAATGCTTATCCTCCAGTAGGAAGCTTCAACCTATCTCCCAGTTTAACTACAAATGGGAAGATTCCCACCAGAACGTGCAACACATGTAAGGTAACCCATTTTTACATGATTTTATGCCAGAACAAATGCATCCAAATTTGTGAAATCTAACAAAATGGAGGGGAGAAGCAGTTCTTCATTATTTTACCTCCCTCAGACAGTTTTCAACATACACTGCTTCTCTTTATTGGTGCTCCACTGTAGTGAGTAGTACCACTACAAAAGCACAGCAGAACAAAAATAGTGATTCTAGTTCTGCCTGTCATTAAATAGGATCTGAAAAGGCTTAGACTGCAGACATAAAGGCTCCAGGATTTTGATACTTGATACAACTGAACTGATTTTTCAAGAGCTGATTTATTTAATTGAAATTCAGACACAAACCCAAACTGTTATTTTGAGAATAAATAATACAGATTACTTTCCATTACTCTTCCAAGATAAGCAGTAACTTTAGATTAATATATACATACATATATTTTACCTACAGTAGTCACCAATGAAAATATGTACTGAAAAATGACAGAAGACAGTAAAATTGTTACCTGCAAGCCAACTTGATTTTGAAATGGAGTTACTGGAGTATGTGGTAGATAATACGGGAACTGGCTGTAGGGAGTAGAAATTTGACTTCCTGGTAGAAACTTGTTCTTTACAACTGGTGTGCTGAAACTAATCAAAATTAAAAAATACAACTAAATGCAGATATTTATAAAGATTATTTTAACAACAAAGTTGAAATCTTCAGTGCTTCTGTTAAACAATATTGAATAGCAAGAGCCCAAGCCTCCACTACATTCAACAACTAGTGTTAAAGCCACTTCAACTTCTTGATACCCAAATTTAGACACTAGCTAGCACTCCCCAGTGACTGAAAAGTGAAAGTACTACAAGGCTAGAAGAGCCGACCACAAGACAGTTTAAGCCATGCTTAGTTTTCCCCAGCTTATTATTATTTATTCAAAACCTTTTTAGATTTTTTTTTTTAAAGTAAGCATACTGAGACAGGCAACTTCAAAAATCCTCATATGACTGCCTTGAGGGCTTTAGCTATGCTACATATGAGCAGAAAGATCATGTATTTAAGAAAAATAAAGATCCCAGGAAACACTATGGATTTTTTATTTGTTCCCTTGATGTGTCTACATCTACTTGGTTATATTACCAAACATACTTTATTTTTCCCCACAGTATTTACTGAAACTGATGCCAAGATCAGAACTGGAAAAGACTGTATATGCCTAGGATTTTTTTGTAGAGTAAAAAATTCATAAAAATTGAAATAAAGGACAAAACCAGTCAAAACAGTTCTCATTGAACACAAAAGCACTGAGCAATTCTACATATTTACCATGTACTGCATGTAATGAGAATTTTTAAAATTTGTGTATTATCCAAGTTTGAAAGAAGCAAAACCAATCTATTCAAGAGCTACTTTTATCAAGTTTCTTCCTGAGATGATGTGCTTCATTCCCCACAAATATTCTAAATTCTACAGCTACAGAGGTCCTACCAAGAAGAACAGTGCTTACTCAGCATACAACCTTGACCTATATGATTCACCCCAGAGACTTATGAAAGTAGTAAGAAATCATATAATGAGAAAGATTTGCCAACACAGGCATAGGTGTTTATGCCTAATTTAAGATCACATGGATAAACAAATGCTAGTATTTCCTAACTTAAGTGCTTAATTCTGCAAGCCTCTAGATTCCTCACAGTCTTTTCAAAAACCCTGAGACTTGCATCATCGGAATCAGATTGATATACAGCTATTAATCTAAAAAGACTGTCAGCCACAAAAAGAGACATCCAAAAGAAAGCATCACATAGGAGGGGTCAGAGAAAGACGTAAACGGTCTAATAAGGACTTACTGATGTGATGGTGTACATCCAAATGCTGACCAGCTAACAGAGAAGGCAAAGGTCCCTGAATATGATCTGAATCTCAAAGTCAGGCACCTCACAGAAACACATGGAATGTTTGCTCTCTGAACAGAAAAACTAAAGAAATCCCATTAAAACCTGCTTAAGTCTTCCCAGAGATCAACTACCATTCATGAGTGTGCAGCTCAAAGACGTGACTTACCAGGCCATATAGTCATTAGATGTGGTGCTTGGTGTTCCCCAAACATGTGATGAATCACTTTTCTTAGAAACAGAATCTGGTGGCAATAATCCTTTTGTAATGGGATGACTGGACTGGTCAAGCTTCATTTGTTTTTCCTACAAAGGACAGAGCAAAATTTTCATTTTTTTTCTTTCTATAATTTCCTCAACACATAAAGGCTGCTGCTATATGTACTACATATTCCTGTTACTTTACCTCTCTGTAGCAACTTTTCTGTGACACTTCTTGAGTTGGCCATTTTTTTCTGGCACTAACACAGTTTACTTTAATCTGATCTGACTGTTTTCTATAGCTTTCACCACAACTAGATTGTTGCTGTTGACTTTCCAGACTTCTGGACTCCGGTATCTTCAGCTCCTGGTGCTGAACTTTATTTTCTGAAAAAAAAAAAAAATCCCACAGCAGACTATTAAAATAACTCAATATTTAGTACTTGAAACAGTTTCTAACAGATTTATTGCACAGTTTATAGAATAATTCTACCTCATTTTTTAGATCAGAATAAACAGTTGTTTTACTGGAATCAGGCATTAAAAATATTAATATAATCTTCAGAATTCATATTCAGTTCAGTGTAGGAACATGGCAACTTTCTTCAAAATCTTAGGATACTACTGTGATAGTAAGTCTCAAAAAAACCAAAACCCTAGAGACCTTTCAAGAATTTTCTAGTCCTTCATTTGAATTTCTCTACCTTTCTTCCTTTTGGTATAAATTAGCACTCCTATCTGACACTCTGGAAATATGTTTCTATTCTTGGGCTGGCAAATCTTAAGCTGAAACCTTGCACTGTTGCTATTTCAATGCCTATTTCTTACGTGTATTGCAAGAGGTAAGGACTTAATGAATTAGCACGATGTATTGGCATTTTACATCAAGCACAGCACTCCAATCTTAGACAATGTCACAGTTGGGATTTCCGTGGATTTTGGGATTGTATTTTTCCCACAACTACCACAAATACCACACAAAAGTCAAATTTTAATTAAATAATCCCCGATTCCAATCGGACCAACTTCCACTTTTTCAAAAAGATTTTATTTAGAAATTCTTACTTTTTTTTAAATACAGGACAGTATATTCTCAATGCTTATTCTATTTCAAACTTTTCAAACTATTCAAACATTGCATTAATAGTTACCTTCTCTTTTCCCCACAAAACTTGTATCCACTTCAGCTTTGAGAGTTACAGTTGTATTGGTAGCTGTTTCTAAGCTCTCCTCATCCAACATCTGCAACTGTAATGAATCTTTTTTTCCTAAGGACTAAAGAACATAAGAAGTGTCTTAAAAGAATCAAAGAAGAACTCAAGAGTAGTATCCAAAAGACATTTCCTTATGGTAATTAAATGAGAGATGTACCATAGAGCAAATATGCTTCAGAAAACAGAGCAGGTTATACAGACAACTATTACTGATACTATTTTTAAATACATCAACACACTGAATTTCCATAATCTAGTTTCTATAATAAAAACCTAAATGCTCTCTAGTCTAGAATTTTCTTCTGGGAAATGGGGAGAGGGGACAGGAGACATGAAAACGCAAGGCATAGCTGAAAACTAATCTCTATGGAAAGTCATAATTTACAGCTCCATAGAGCACTTAAAACTCAGTTAAAAGGAATTCATTAAAGAGAGTACTTCCCATGCTAAAACTCATGACTACAGCTGAAAGAATTCCTGTGGTAAAGTTGAAATATGCTTATCCTCTCTTCACAAATCATATAATGACTTCTAACACTACTCTCATTGCTCCCATCAGATGTACTGTCCAGAGAAAGCTCTTTCTTAATACCTAATTACACATAACAATTTTCAAATTTAAAAGCCACAATGAAGGTTTCTATCCACTATTGCTTACTTAAAGGGAAATTCTACCTTCTTCCGTTCTTGAATTGAGAAAGGTGTTATTTTATCTTTCGTTCTAATGCAATAGGATAGCCAGAGTTCCTTATATATACTTGAAAGATATTTAAGTTACCTGTAAGTCTCCCAAGTCATGCGACTCACACCCATTAGATTTCTGTTCCAGTGGTGGAAAAGGTGCAACAAAAGCTGTACGTTTGGAGCTGGATGTTTGCCTATTGAAGTAACATTGTTAATTACAAGATATGCCAACAGAGTGATGGCCTTTTTGTGAACTAGATGAAAAAGGCAGTTGTGTGAAGACTTTTGGTCACAAGCTTCAGATATACAGAAAAGCAGGTCCACTCCAATAGCAAAGTGAGAAACAATAAAAAGAAGTCTGTTAAAAATGAGGATGTAAAAATATTTTGAAAGTTATGACTGTCTTTTATCTGATGTTGAAAACCGAAATATGCAAACATGAAGATATTTTGAACAAAATTTAGTTTTGCCTTAATCTCCATTTCTTTTGGCCCTACTGAGTAGTCACAACAACCAATTTATCTTTGCATGCTTTCATACAAGGAATCTGAGTAGTAAGATAAGAAGTAGGTTACTGCAATACCCCTTGCAACTCTGATGACTATTTGACTATAATCTTCAGGCCAATTTTAACTATTTTATCATCTGACATTTCCACTATTCAATAAGAACACTGATGAAAAGGAGCGTTGAAATCTGTTGTGCTGTAGTAAACCCAATAACTATACCTCTTCATAACACTAGCCGTAAGTGGGATGACATCTGAATTGTCCGCATCATCACCATCATCAGACAGGAGTTTAACAGGAACCCTTCCAAATGGGCAAGTCTAAGAACAAATTAAAAGTTATCAGGTGTCTAAAGCAGAATAAAGAATTTAAGATTTTTAAGAAAATGTTATGTGTTCTACCTGGTTAGATTTGTTTAGTGGTCTCAATGGATTGTGATAATTAACCAGAGCACCAAGTTCTTGAGACTTCTCTTCCCTAAAGAAAAAAAACAAACACAAAAAATAGTAGTGCACATGTTTAGGTTTGGTTTAAATTGTGTTTTAAGAAATTAAATAAGAAATCAAGACCTTACCCAGGAAAAAGTCTGTTAACAGTAGAAGAATTTTCACCAGAATCATTTCTTTTCATACTTCTATGATTTCCAATTATGTTCTGAAGCCCAGACTCCTGTGTGCTTGATACTGTAAGGCAAACAATCATTTGCGACACTTTAGAGTAATCCTAATTCGTATCAAGTAGGTTCAACTGAATTATTCTAAGCAATTAATTGGGTTATATTAAACCAGTTGATTTGACTGACAGCAAATTCGAGAGTGCTCTTTATGAGCTGTGTTAGGTCAGGGAATATCAAGGCAGGCAATAGTAATCAGGTCATTCACCAGTCCTATGCTAATCCAGTAGAGAATCTTGCTTGGTGATTGAAGATCTGGCAAAAGTTACATCAAGTTGTACATTAACCCTAATATGAAATGTTGAGTCAACTCCTATTTACATTAATAATGAGTTTTGTGAAAATAAAATATGTATGAAGCTTTTATCTCTAAATAACTACTACTTAGCATTTTTCAAATACCTTCAAATACCTAATGTTACAAGACCATGTAGAGAAAAAACTAAATAAGCCTAGTCTTGCCCCAGAGTTCACTGCTTCATGATTAGCACACAGTGTTGCCATGTGTTCACTCATAGGTATTCCCTCAGCTAAAATGGAACAGAACAGAAAATAAAGTTGATTAAAAACTAATACTCTAACTGAATATTACAACTCTTCCCAAATGTTTGAGTTCCTCCCCACACCCAACCAGTGTTTCACTCGAAGGCTGATTCAATAGGAGCCAGGCAAATAATATCAAACCACACTCATGAAAATATATCCTTAAAGAAACTACATCATCCTTATACAAGGCAATAAAAGGTGGAAGTGTTTGACAATGCTCCTGGAAAAGTTAGCTAAACACACTTCAGTATTTCAGTCAAACAATTTGCTCAATTTCACTCCAAACATTTATCACTTGAAAATTTCAAGAGATAATGTTCCCTTACTGAAGTTATATACCCAGGAATCAGGATCAGTTATGCTTTATGATACAGCCAAGCACTTCAATTTTGTGCTGATAAACACATGGGTTTTGTCCATCTGTAAAATAAAGTTGAAATTGATTATTTTTCCTAGATACAATGACACTGAAATGACTGCCAGAACTTCCCCAGTGTGCCACAAGATACGCTTTCAAGTAATCCATCTGTATAATTTAGTCTTTCTGCTTCTGTTCTAGTTCTTCCCTACCAACAGTAGCTCTTATTTCACACTTCCAGCTGTCTCTATTGCAAACTACAAATACCTAATGATAGTCAGAGGAACACTCACTGCAGAGTTACAGAACCCACCATTCCATTGCTCCTGCAAATTATAGTCATTGCATTGACGATGAAGAAGAGTATTGAAGGAGTAACATTGATTATATAAATAAATTTTTCTGTTTCTTAGAAAATAGGAAATTCTGAGTTCTTATCTGGAAGGGAAAAACATTAGATATTTTTTCTAATCTAGAATTATGACAGATATAAACTCAACAAATATTTTAAGAAACTGCAATTACCTGCTAAGTTCTCCTTCTCCTCATCTGAAAGTAACTGCTTCTTTTTCAAACGAAAGTTTCGCAGAGCGGTTTCCAACACTTCTAGTGGAACAGCAGAGCACTCCACAGCTTTCTGAAGGATCTGCTTACACTTCTTCTCATTTTCTAAGTAGTAAAAAACACAGAGATAGAAATCAAGTAAGTAAAAAATCTATTATACACAGGCAATGGTTTTTTAAGGAGGTAGTTACATTCATGCTGTCTTATATTTGCTTTGCTTCATTCTGTGAAGCCACTGTTAATTAGGCACTTCTCCCCTTAAATATTCACTTTAAGGATACTGCCTGGAATGAGTTAAAAGTGAATCATGTAAGTCAGTTTTTCACATTGAGTAGAACACCAAGTCACAAAGTATGCAGTCTCAGCATTTTCTAGTGTTATAGAAACTGTAAGGAAATACAACACATTTTAAAATCCAGTTTTTCCTGTAGTATCGGCAAAGAAATACAACCTTTATGGACTGTGGTTTAGATCTGACCAGATAAAAATTCGATTACATACATGTTATAAAATATTTTTAATGCACTTAATTTAAAAGCTGTTGTCATTTAAAAAAAAAAAAATCACTACACCAGACAACACGACAGTTAAGAAAAGAGGAGTGAAAAGCAAAGATATTGTTTCATTACAGTTTTAGACATTACTAAATGCCAGATAACATTGAAGAGAACTGGGAGGGAAAAAAGGAGTGTTTTAAAATATATTGAAAGCAGTCAATTTACATGTGTAAGCATATACACATACAGCTATTAAAAGAAGTAAAAGTCAAATAAGGAAAGAAGAGTACTGCAACCATAATACTTCCTTTGGTTTAAAGAGCATCAGTGCAAAATGATGCAATGTTTTGTTACAGCTGTCAGTGCCCCTGAAATCCCAAATGCCCTTCTTCCTCAGTTCCAAAGCATCAGAACATAATAAGGAACACTTTGTTCCTACAGGTGCCACATATAGATATACTTAAGTATTTCTAATAATACATAATAGTATATTTGATAGCACCATGTCTCCAGCACTCAAAACCCTGCTAGTAACTCAAGTTAGAGATCAATGCTGCCTGCAGTTCAGGCTGGGGGGGAGTGCAGTGTTAATATTAGAAACCTGTGCTTTAAGTAACCTATTTTAAGAATATTAAATGGGTGATGTCAGACACTGAAAAAAGGATTGGCTATGCTTTTAAACCTATTTTGTGCTTATTTGTTATAAGTTGGTTTTCAACCATATAGTTAAGTGCTGGTTTTTATCCCAAATCATTAGCAAGTGCACAGACTTTAAGAATCCTTGACTAGCATTCTGTGGTTCTACATATGGCTGTATTTAATAACCACACATTGCTTCAACAGGACCTGCTACTCAAAAGTAATTCCTCCTAGTATTATGTGCCTCATTGAGTAAGAAAGAGCATGACACCAAAACACCTATGTGAAAAATAAACTTCTTCATCCCCCTTAACAGATGAGGATCCAAAGCACCAAAGTAAAGCCAGGAGTATTTCTGAGTTTTGATCAGTACACTTCCTCACATGCCAAAAGCCTGGATCATCCACCTTAGCATAACACTTTATATAGACAAAACTAGGGTTTTATCCATGGCCATGAGTTCTGACCAATTAATAGCAAATTTTGCTTCAAATACACTACCCGAGGCATCCCAGTAAGGACAAGACAGATCCTCATCAGACCTATTTAAATGAAGCTGTAGTTAGTATTTAAGTAAAAAGAATGAAAACACACAAACAAAAAAAAACCAGCAAACCCAAATGGCACCTTTATTGTGTCCCTCCATTTTCAGGTCATTAATGTTCAATTATTAAGAAATCAACATCAATTTGCCAACTCTAATTTCATAATTTCAACTTGAGCTTTATCTTGAGCAAAACTGTGAGCTAAGGAAATGAATGTACAATTCACTTTTTGTTCTTAATACAAAGGGAAATACAGATGGGTGTGCCAAAGCATTACTGAAATCACTGAGATGAGGAGGTAACAAAGCACTACCCCCCTCCTTTTCCTCTGGCCTAAGCTGGACACTCTGTGAAAAAGAAACAGCACTCTTAAGTAACACTATACAAATCGCATGTTCCATTAATCCTCTTTGAAGCACACAGCAGGGACACTACAGCTTCATACACATTACCAAATGACACATACATCAGCTCAAGGGTAACAGATACAAATCAGAGAGCACACAGGAGATACAAAGCCAATCATAACTGGCTTATTTCCTTCGGGATGGATTAGGACTTCATTTCAGGTTGACTACTTGCTGTCAAAGAGAAATTATTGCATGAGCACATCCCATAGCTACAGGATGAATTTAGTAATTGGTAACCTGTAGCAACATCTCCACACTTCACCTAAGTTACACAATAAGTTTTATTACACTTATTTAACAATATCTTTATTATTACAATATTACTGTCTTATTATCTGTTTAAATAAACATACAGTGCTTACTAAGGAAGCTATTAGCTACTTTTTACTACTGTTTAGAAGTTCAATACCACAAAGTTATATTAGAATAAGACTGATCAGATAACTGACTTATGTGAAATAATTTCAAGTGACAAATAAGACAATTTTTGTCTTCTCCTTCCCATTCTGCAGACAAGTCATTCAATAAGCTTTCTACATCAATTATTTTACATAGCATGTACTTGAGAGGGGTTTCCACAGCCTTTCCTGCTTTATTACAAATATACTTATCAGTTAAGAAAAACTGGAAAATCTGAGAAGACAAATGAGTATCTACTTATTGATTTTAACAACATGGCTCTGCATCATGGGACACACTTTGAACATCTAAATTGTATCCTAAAATACAGTGAAAAAGTAGTACTGGAAAAAAATCTATAGACAAAACCACTACCAGTGGAAAATAAAAGAAGCAAGCAAAGACAAAAAATGTAAAATGTATTCAGAATCCAGAGTGTAGAACAGATTAATTTTATTTAACTATTTATTGTAGCTAAGTTTGGGGAGAATTTCTCATACTAGGCAGTATACAATAGCTTGCATAATGCTGGGGAAAAAGCCTTGAAGAAAATTAAATCACAAAAAACTCAAGATATAACCACTAAGTCTTTTGTTTTCAATTCAGAAAACAGCTTTAATGGGACATGCTTGTCTTTCTGTACAGAGCAAGTTGCTAAAGGAAGAAATAACAGGGTGACATAGATCACTGCTCAAATCGCCCATGGAAATAAGAGATACTCAAAAATACACTCCTGTGTAGGCAACAGAGCCTTGCTACAAGTACCAGGCAACCAAATTGCACAGTGACAGTGTACTTTTGTTTAATAAAAAAAAAGGAAACATACCAAGAGGCTACAGTTGCTGTTTGAAAGACAGACTTTCTTCCACCAGCAAACAAAGTATCTAAAGGGAAATCACCACCCAAATGTGAGCATTACTTTTCAACGCAGCCTTACTCAAAAACCTTCCATTGCAAGATCTAAGCTATAAAAAAAATAGACAATACTGACAGTTTTCATCTTGTTTGAAAGTTATTTCTAAAAAGGAAAAAACCTCCCATGAACAGTGTGCATATTTTCATTTAAAAATAAACACACAATCCCAGTAAGTTTCATTCAAAAAGAAAATCCAGATTTTTTCTTCCTGATTTAACACTTAGCGGTTTCCTTGCAAATCATGTAACACAGCAGAAGTGGATAACAACAAAAGTTAGAACATGGAACAGGCAACACCAAACAAGTTATTTTACACACCTTGCGAGAGCTCAAACTGTGCAAAAGCCACATGCACAAAAGCAAATTTCTTGCAGTTGAGTCTGGCCAGGTGAAATTGGTCCCGTGCCTCCTCTGGATCCTGAAGACTGAAAAGACAGTATATTAATAGTTACAACATGTGAAGAGCCTGAGAAACGAATTTTATGTGCTGGATCATGGCTTTAGAGGATTCTGGAAAATCAATCCATCTAGCTAAAGATTTTTCTCTTCCTTAGAGCAGTCAGTGAACTATAAAAACACAATGAATCTTAAAAAGCTAATAACTGAAATACATCAAGCTGAACCTTTCCAAAACCCAGAAAGTACTCAAACCTGAAGAGAAGGGTCAAGGACTCATTCTTTGTCACTGCTTATACTGTGCCTCAAGATATACCCATATTTTCCCTCAGAGCACTAACTGGTACAGAACACCCACCTGTAGCCCTTCCAGGCTACGTGCTGACTATCCAAAGAAACATCTCCATTCTTCTAGATATATCCACTCCAATACTAAGGAGGTTGCAAGGCAGAAGACAAGAAGGTGATTGCTTTAGGAAGCCCAAGTGTGGGAAAATGTATCCTATTAATGAAGTCAGAAGAAATACTATACACACTACTAGTTAGATCCTGCATCAATCCATTACATAAAAGCAATATTGAACTCCAACATTTTTGCTAAGTTATGAGCTTTTCTACAATGAAGAGCCTCTGCAACTGAACCCGAACTGTCAGATTCCCTTAGCAGAGATGTAGGTCATTAGAGGACCTTGTTTGTGCTGGTACATCTAAAATACCATACCTTTAGAAAACTAGGACACAACAAGAGCATTTATCCAATAGCTACCTCTATTAAGGGTTCTGTGGGAACACCAACTCCTTACAAGATGTAGGGAGCCCACTGCTTTCCCCCTACTCCTAGGCAGCACAGTCTCAGTGAAACTTGGTAGCACAATGTGGATTTAAGTCTATTTTCTGCAGGCACACCAGAAGCAGCAGTAGCAAACGTGGTATACTTCAAAAACAGAGACTAAGCCACAAAGTCCAGACAAGATATTTCACACTTCATAGTTTGTTTACTTCTATCAAATTTTAATCCTAATTTTACATTCAGCCATAGATTACTAAGCAGGATAATGCTCACATACAGTACACCAACATTTAAATATTCTAAAGGAATTACAGCCTAAGTAAATTGCAGTCAAGATAAAGGCCTAAATCCATCTCACTATTAAATAAGAAATTAACATTATGTTTCAATGAACTCACTCTTCCATTTTAATATTATTAAAAAAAAGCTTAATGCTTTTACTAGCAACATCCATAATCAAGAGACAAAGGAATTCATTCCCAAATTCCACCCTGGCTCAACGGATAAGCAAAGGTACCACTTAGAAGTGGGAAGAGCAAAAGATTTATGATAATGGTTCAAAATAAAAGTGCAGAAAGATACAACATCGAAAGCTGAAAAGAGCTTACTTCCAGTAGAATTCTGTGAAATTAAGAATGAGAGAAGTCTATCATAGTTTAAGCATGTTACTAGACTCCCACAGGTTTATTTAACTCAGCTCTGATCAACCAAAGCAAAAGGACAAGCACCGAATAACCCATCTGCAGGCAGAGCCTATGCAACAGAAATTAAGCTGTGACATGAATGACATTCACTTGCAAAGAGTATGTTAAAATTTAAGTTTCTGCTGAAAGCAACAGCTTGGATAGCAATACACAGAAGACGACCTAACATTAGCACTAGGCATCAAGTGCCACACGCTTGGTGGCACTGTGCTACAGCCAGAAAGATTATGTGAGAGCAGGCCTAGCATTGTTAAGGTACAATAAAAATCAGACATAAATGCACTGTTTGCCTTGGACTATTTCAGAGTACATTCAAAGGTTCTTCAGACAACCTTGGTATTGTAATTGGTCAGAAGGTATTGGCATAGCCAGACTGCAGCTAGCCAAGATACCAAGACAATAAAGATCCAGTGCCAAGAATGGAATAATCCAGTTCCACACCTACACATTGGGTGGAGAAGTGATTGAGAGCAGCCCTGCAGAGACAGACTTCGGGGTGATGGTTGATGAAAAATTCAACATAGGCTGGTAATGTGCACTCAACAGCCCAGAAAGCCAAATGTGTGTGGGCGAGGTCAAAAGCAGCACGGCCAGCAGGTGGAAAGTGATGATTCTCCCCCTTTACTCTGCTCTTGTAAGACCACACCTCAAACACTGTGTTCAGCTCTGGGACCCCCAAACATAAGAAGGATGTGGACCTGTTGGCAAGAGTCCAGACAAGGGCCATAAAGATGATTAGGCAGCTGGAACACCTCTCCTGTGAAGAGAAGCTGAGAAAATTGGGGCTGTTCAGCCTGGAGAAGAGAAGGTTGCGTGGAGACCTCATAGCAACTTTTCAGTATCTGAAGGGGCCTACAGAGAAGCCAGAGAGGAACTCTTCATCAGGAACTGTAGGGATAGGACAAGGAATAATGGGTACAAACTGAAAGAGGGGAAATTTAGTCTACATATTAAGGAGAAATTCTTTACTATGAGAGTGATGAGAGTGGAATAGGTTGTCCAAGGAGGTTGTGGATGTCCCAACTCTGGAAGTGTTCAAAGGCAGGTTAGATAAGGCCTTGAGCAGCATAGTCTAGTAGGAGGTGTCTCTGCCCATGGCAGGAAGAGTTGTGACTAAATGGTCTTTAAGGTCCATTCCAAGCTCTTAAGATTCTATGATTAGAAGAAAAGAGTGCTGATGGCAATAGACATTAAAATCTCAGACTACTGTCAGTGCTTCTGAAGTCTGTTTTGCTGACTTGCTTTTCCATTTTGTTTAGATAGAACTTTTGGGAGAATAGCAAAGAGAACTCTAGTAAAAAGCACATTTCTTCTCCCACACAAGGCAGTATCATCAGAGCACCTATCAGTGTTACTTCACTTGCAGTGGCTAAAAACAAGCTAGAAGCATTCTAGGAAGTCACGAGATGAGAGGATTTTCTTTAGTAGAAGCTAAAACCAGGCAGAGACAAAATACATAATACTAGACAAAGTGACAGCCAGAAACAGAGAAGTCAAGATGGGGAGACCAGAGAAATTTCAAACACAAAAAAGTTACGAGCAATGAGTGAACATGCCAAATACAGAAGATCCAAATAACCACTCACTGATTAACTTCTCCAAAAAGTACAGACAACCAACCTCATTGTTTTTCAGGTCTGATCAGTCAAAGGCAATTTCATTGTTGGTGCAGTTACACAGACAGTTCATAAATGTAATTTTGTATAAATAATTGATATTATATGCCACTCTGAACAAGAAAGTATTAGCTTATACTAAATGACTAAAAACTGGCTAGTATCTGAAAATCATTGTCAAATGAGGAACCATCATTTAGGGAAATGCTTATAGTCAAGTTCTGTTGGGATCGATGCTACACCAGATTTTGGTGGGTACATCTTTTAAAAGGGGTTTGGAGTGGATTGTTCATCTTTTAAAAATAAATTTTCATTAGGCAAGTCAGGAAACATGTGATTGATGGTATTTGCACCTAAAAATATACAGTAGAAAACAAAATGAGCAGATCTGAACTACCCAGTGAGACAGATAGATTCTACAGTACTGCTCTTGTAAGAGTGCATTTTAATAGTGAAACAAGATAGACTACTTTCCCAACAAAGTCTGTAGCAGTGAAAAAACTAAAGACATTTCAAGTGAATTAAAACTGGTTATAATATTAATGTGCTAACAAGCTGCTGACAAGCACCTTCAGTTTTGCTTTCTGCAATACAACACAGAAAACTGAACATAGCTCTTATATACACCTTAAGTATCTACTTGTCAAACCACATTCTAAAGATCAACTGGAAATAGGTCCAAGTGACTAGGATGGTAGGAAATAATCTTCCTGAAATTAAACTCTCCTATTATGAGACAAAAGATGTGACTCAATAATAGCATCCAATTGCTATTCTAGAAAAGAAATATCAGAAACTCTGATCCAGAAACCTATGCTACAGTTTCTGTTCTGAGGAAAAGCAACTAACTTTTAGACAAGAATGGCATCTTTCAGTATCTTTACAGTCTTTCTGGAAGAGATTCTTTACTCTGATTACACAAACACCTCTTCCAGATAGTAAGGATTCACAAGCAGGTCATTATTCACTCCTGTTTGTTCTTCAGCAGGAGATTCAACAGATTACTTCCACTGTATGCTTTTACTAAACAGCGATGGAGTGAGATTCATGCAAATGACAGCACAAAGTAGACAGTTGTTATACTTCAGGATGAAGCCACATGCCAAAGAGTCAAATAGAGGAAGGACATACAAGAAAAAGACCAGCTATGTTCACTGGAAGACCACCTACTCAGCTCTAATTGTTAGATGGCTGCATTGTTCAAATACAGCTCTTCATCAAGATATTAGATGTAATAATATTTCAAGTGACAGAAGAACCCCTTATGAAAAAAGTCTATTATAAACCTGCCCTAAAATGAAACATCTTAAACAACCACACTGTTCAAATTTGGATGGAATAAAGCAGTAAGTGACCGTGATCTAAACTAATTTGTAAAGTATGGAAGTACAGATTGATGTTCCAAGACATTTTTCCTATCCAAAAGCAGCTAATTGAATGTAACTGGGCTGAGTTCTAGCAAGGGAAAAAGCATACTAGTATAAAGCTGAAAAAACAAGGTCTCATGCTTTTTTCCCCATGTACCTTACATAGAGAGCCAAGAAAAAAAAAATTGTGTTAACATCTCTAAATCAAATAGCTCTAAACAAGCATGTTCATTAGTATATACAAAAAATGCAAGCACAGTAAAGACAACTGATAAGCTGACTCACCAAAGCTGCTCAGTTTCAAGCAGCCAATATGAAAACATCAACATTCTATGATAATTCTTTGTGGAAGCCACTAACAAAATGAGGTATTTTCATCACAATTCAAAACACAGAATGATGAGTCCTTATATTGAAAACTTATACTTACGCTTTCAACTCAGCAAATCTCACTAGGATGCGAGCATAGCTCTCATCTTGGCTGTATTTTTCTGCAGGTAATGCAGTCACTGCTTGACTGTAACGACCAATGAGTCTATTCAGTAGGCTAACATCCATCTGAGGAACACTCTTTTTCTCTAGTTTAAGCAAAAAACATAGCCAATCTTCTGGAGTATTTGTTGTCATCATTATTTGATTAACAGTTCCAGAGTTATCTGACAGAAAAATCAAAAATGAGATTAAAACTGCAAACATGAACCGAAAAAACCCACTTTTTATAAGTTTTCCTACAAGGCAATTAATGATTTTGGTTTTTTTTAAAAAAGATTAGAGCAACACAGTTAAGAAACAAAGAGGAACGAAATTTACTTTGTGGTCCTTAGTATTGAAGAAATGCTAAATTCTTTCACTCAGTCTAGGTTAAGATCTGTTGCATAAGTGACAAAAGAACCAAATACCTGTTGTATCAGCTGAGATTTTAGTACAGTTAAGCTCATCTGTGATATTGTCTTCATTTCTGTATTTGTATTTAAGATTTCTAACTCTATTCATGATTGATGCAATTTGTGGCAATCCTCTTTCACTTAGGTCTGCCTCCTCCATCTGCAGACACAAAGTTAAAAAACAGTGAAATTACTGAAGAAGCCAGTTGTAGCTCACCTGGATTGGAATTACCATGGGAAAGCCTCTCCTGTATAATTTCCAGCTTGAGACTCAAGCACATTGTGTAACATATTCTATTAAGCCTTCTGCCACAGAAGTTACACAAGTAAACCTCTTCACAGAAGACAACTTTGATGAACAAAAAGAATTGATACTTAACTGATCCACACAAATTGTAGTCCATGCTACACAGTTGCCTTTTCCAGTAAGGTGTATACCATGTTTGAATAAAATTGTGAATAGAATGGGTTGCATGAAAGAGCTTTGAGTCTAGTGAATTCAAGTAGATCCTGAACTTTTAGAGTAGGCTGGCTAAGACACAGTCCTCGTCATAGCTGTACAGTCCTACCACTTCAATGGAATAAACTGCAGTGAAACAAGCAGTGTCAGGCTTCAGTGACCTAGTTTAGGGACAAATCCTAACAGAAAACGACAAAAAAAGCAGGAAGAGCTTTTATCATTTTGATTGATTTTTCTTCTGCTTTCTCAACTGTGTCAGCATATGGACAAGAGAAAGGAAAGGCAAGGAGAGACTTTCATTTGATGACATCCATAAGGCTGGGTTAGGGTACCTTCGATGTGTCATCTCACACACACACACCTCACTTAAACAAGCATTTTTGATAGGGAAAGAAACTTTGACTCTATAAAATTGAAGTTTTAACTATATTATTTTTCCCATCACAGATACCACACTTACAGAGTACGCTTATCAAGCAGAAGTAGACATATTTCATGTTCATCCTGTACTAGAAATGGCACACCAAGAATATTAAGGCTGCTCTTGTCTACACAGAAGTGTTGTTTTGTAGGTTCAAAACAGTTTCTTTGTGTAAACTCCAAGTCTGGCAAACATACCATCTACACCACCACTATGAAGAGGTCTTAGCACCTCAAGAGTCTGGAGAGAAGTTCAAGAGCTAACGTTAATATCTTTGAAGAAAAGCAGAGAACACACTAAATTCTGAAAATAGTCCCTTCCTTTACAAAATGGAATATTTTCAGTGTTCTAAGAAAAGTAGAAGCAAGCATCCCCCCAAATATAGCTGCAAGGAAGACCTATACAGAAAAAAAAATATGAAAGCTGTGGGCTGAATCAGTAGTATCTGAAATACAATTTTTGTTTCATTGAGCTAAGACAAGAGAAAAAAAAGAATTCGCCTCATTTACCTTCAAAAAATACATTGAATAAGTTTTAATTTCAATGTTTGTTTGGAACTTCCTTTAGTATCTGTTTCTCCCTAAGAGTCAACTTAGGCTGTTCTGAGAGCGGGCCTGTGAACTGTCCCATTTCTTGGAGATCATGTTGCTAAAAATTACATAGGTGATTACTAAAGCAAAGACTGTTCACATGCCATTCTAAAAATGATACTTAGTCCCTTCATAAGGACAATTTTGGTACACATTACAGTCTTGCCTTTTAAAAACAAAGTAGAATGGACTACAGGAAATCACATACTCCAACCTCTTTGTTGGTGAGAATACCCTTAGAGATCTATCCTTGAACCATACTCATTCCCCTCAAGGTATGGATGAAGGCAGCTTCTCCAGAACCTGAAGACAACCAAAAGAAATTTGCCTTATGTTTAGTAATACTATGATCTCTCATTACAACTGTAGTTGCTAACAATTCCAAGATGGATTTCAGTTTTTTTAACCACAGTATTTATATTTTCCTCACTAACATTACAGATGCATTATTCTTCTTGTAGTGATAGCTTGCCAAATGCAGTAGACAAAAAGAGAAATAAATTTCTGCATAGATTTCAAGTCTCAACAATATGCATCAGACTTACATTTCTGGTGTGCTGCTTAACTGCTCAAGGTTCAACAGGTACTAAAATGGAGAAAATCTTTTCTGAAGAATGGATATGCCTTGTCAGAAAGGTAAGGTGGATGAGGGTCAGACTACTTCAAATGATCCCAAGAACCCAAAGACAAGAAATGTAGTTCTCCATCCTGAAGAAGTTCCTGTGTATCAAAAATTGAATGGTTAGACATTGAAAAGTAAATTAATCAGTTTACCCTGTAATCTTGCCTCATGTTTATGACATCCCAGAAACACAATTTTCATTAAATCCATAAAACTACTTCTATTTAGTAACAAAAAAGCTCAAAGATTTTTTTTTAATGAGGGCAAGCACTTCCAAATGTGTCAGCTTGTTATGATGTTTAAAGAAAAAAAAATGCACTTAAAGGTATATTCGCCTATGTATTGCCATGATTTGTCAGCAATCTTTCTACTCATGCTGAAGTTCAACCATAAGTGACCACTGAGTTTCCTTTTTTCTTACTCTGCTTCATTATTACTGCTAAAGAAAGCATTTACCATTAGTTTCCCTGGCTAAACGTTCAAAATTTGACAAGACAGCAAAGACCTAAAACAGCCACATGCTGTTACATTGGCACCCAAACAGGAAGTGAGCTTTACACTGCAACAGCTACGCTGCAGCACACCTGAGATCTAGAAATCCCTGCAAGAGAGAAGGTTAGGGACAGGGAACCAAGGACACAGAGAACATGTATGTAAAGATCAGGAGGATACAGAACTATTCCCAAATAAACCGTAGTAGTAGTTGAAGTAGCTTCAACTCCTCATACAGATCCACTGAATAAGGAGCCAAAAGACAGAGACTGAAGAGCAGCATACATTGTAAATGGATGAAGTGGCAGTGCAGGTTAGCATAACACACTCAAAAATATCTACTGATAATAAAAATAAGTAGCATCCAGTCTTTAAATACTGGATTTGTTGTGTTACACTATTTGCTCAGTTTCCAAATGAAGTCAGATGCAGTTGCTTCCCAAAAGTAAATGTTAAGTATGAAAACACTTTTTAATTATTGAACACAAAGGTACGCTGTTCCTGTGGCTGAAATCTACTGATATTTTGCATTTGTTTACCCAAGGAAGTATAGAGGGCAGTAAGAATTTTAACCAAGGGCCCAAGAGTTTGCCTGGCTTTTTTGCTGAGTGAACTGATCAATTAACTTTTTTCTATTACCTATGTTTTCCCTATATGCCCACACCATTGTAGCTACACTGTTACCTTAAATATTTGCTTAGCTCTGTTCCTATGGCCTCATTAAAGCACCTACTACTGTCAAGACACTATATGATGAACTAAAGTCCTCTACGTAAAAGAGGTAAAATGACACCTCCCCCTCAAAATCAGAAACTTTACCCATGTGTGTGTTTTCTGACATCTCCATTATCCTTCCCTTCCTGTGCAGAAATATCACCACAAACAAGAAGAGCAAAGTCACTGTAGCCACCTTTTTCTGCAGAATTTGCATTATTCTACTTGCATATTCAGGTAATTATTTACTAGTGCTCACCATTTAAGCAAAAATACATATTTTTGCATGGAGTACAGAAAATCCTATCTTCTACATGAAGCAGAACTATCTCCAAGTGCAGTTACATCAACATCGCATAAACACACTACAGTATTACCAATGACCCTTCCTGAACATTAGAATCTCTTATATGGGCATCTCAGTGTTCAGAAGTTCCTTGTAACCTTGGTTCAAAGCAAGTAAGAATGGGAACTCGCAATAACAACACACAACCATCTTCAGAAGCACACAGTATTCATCTAATTATCAATTAGCGTTCTGTGGATGTTACATCAGAAGTTAGTATTTACTATTGATGTGAGGGAATGGACACCAGCGTTCACGCAGCTGAGTTTCTTTCAAACACAAGGGAAGTCAGGAAAGCAGAAGACCTTGTTAAACCATGCAAACTTTTAGTCTAAATTCTAAAGAGCAAATTGCAATGGTAAGCATATGAAAAATCTCGCAATTTTTGCTCACTTCAGGCAGATGTTAAAAAATGGTTACTTCAAAGAGCCAAGCTAAATTCTTCCATAACCAGTTATCAAAACATGACTTCAGATGAGTGGCAAAGCCCTCCGAATCCTCTCCAACTTCAGCTTCCTTCATACCCCATTTGATACCCTGATGCCAAGACTAGATTCTGCAAGATTATTAATTAGCTAGATAGATAGACTTGATAACTCACTTCTACTACAGCCACTACAAGAAGCCTCTCCTTTATCCAGGAACTATTTCCCAAAGTATATAAAACCGTGGTGTTTCTGAACCATCTACTAGGCTTCAAAAACCAAAAAACCTTACACAAGTGTATAATCTCCTTTTCATTTTGTTTACAAGTCCTGAACCAGGATTTTCATAAAGGAAAAAAACAAAACCACCCGGCGGCACCAAGAAGAAGCACTACCGCCTTAAAACAATTAGCAACGCTACCCATGAAAAGAAACAGGAAGATACTAAATTCTAACGCGGCACACAGAAAAGACTGGAAGAAGCAAAACA
>VWZF01001696.1:3523073-3541255 GCA_013396755.1 Sclerurus mexicanus | reverse complement strand
GGTTGGTGCGCAGGCGCGCTGGGGGCGGGCGGCGCCGGGTGCCGAGGGGCGGGCGCAGGGGCGGCACAGCGCGGCCTTCGCCGGGTGCGTGTGGGGCCGCCTGGCGCCTTTGGGGGCAGCAAGGTTGAGTTTGGGGGATTGTTTAGCTGTGACAGCGGCGGGGCTGCGTGTCCTGGGCTGCGCTGCGCGCTGACGTGTCTCCGGTGCGTTCTCCTCCGAGGGATCCCTCCTAAGCCGATCCCGCATCTGCGGCGCGCCTAAGGATGCTAAATCAGCTCCTTCGCTGAGCTGGGCCCTTCTTCTTGGATTACAGTAATGCAAGCGCACTAAGTCGGACAGCTGGGGCTCTCTGGTTTGCCTTCTGGCAATGATTACTGTGTTCTTCGTATGAATCCTCTGATACGCTCCTAATATTTTCTGTTCTATTCTTACAGCACTTTCAAGGTTGATAGCACAAAGCAAAAAACCAGTGAGATGTGTATTTATGCCTTATTAATTTGGTAGGTTGCTAATCATTAGCTTTCCATAGACACTACACATGATGTGTTGATAATATGATAACCTGCACTGGTCTTTCACTGGAATTTACCTTCCTCATCTTTTTTTGTCTGGATTTTAAGTATCTTGTCTAGTCTAGTGGTATAAGGTCACTCAACAAAAGAGACATTTCAACACAGAAACTCAGTCCAAACACCTATTTTGGAATGTAATGGAAGATGCCCGTGTTTCTACTCTAAGTACAGAGTAATTTCAACTTTCATCTGAGATTGACATTATATTTTTTCAGCATTGCCTTGCTCCTGCTTGCATGTACACGTTTTTGGTGGACTTGATGACTTTGTAGTGTTGGTGCTCTTATGTTCCACTAGAATCCAAATCTAGTGAAAATGTAGAGAGGCCACACAAGTTGCATGAATCTGCTCTATACGTGTCCTCACCTGAGGGACATATTCATAGATTATTTTATGAGCAGGAGTTTTGATGGGATCAAAGCAGAAGAAAGTTGTATTGTTCTAGTAAGTGAATAATGCTGTAAGGAGCAGTAATTTAATTTCTGTAGCTGTGACAAGAAATCTGGATACCGTGTAGGCTTCTGACAAATCCAAAATAAATAGGAGAAAGAAGACAGGATAGATCTCGGAAAAGAAAGCAGCACGAGAGAAGCAGCAGCAAGGTCAGAGAAAGAAAGGTTCTATTACTCATAGAAAAAGTAAAGTAACCTCCATTTAGTATTCTTCAACAAAGTCTAAAATATGGATGGTGTTCAGATTGTTGGTAGAACCATTCTTTATTTGCTTATAAATGTTTGTGCTTGTTATTCTATTCATTATAAAGTCATAGATATGTAGGGAATTTAAGAAGTATCCTAACTGAAGTCTCCACCTAAAGGTAACTCCAGTTTGAATGACAGAAGTGAATTGCAAAAACAAGGACTACATTGGACGACAAACAAAAGGATAGAGAGGTCAGTTTTTTGCAAAGAGTTACCATTATGGGAGTCTTGATTCATTATTTTAAATACCTCTTTTTATGGTAAGATTTTGTATCAGTTTGGACTGATTGAGATTACTCAGTTGGTTAGAGCATGGTGGTAATAATGCCAAGGTCATGGGTTTGATCTCTGCAGAGGCCATTCATTTAAGAGTTGTACTTGATGATCCTTGTGGGTCCCTTCCAACTCAGAATATTCTATGACTCTGTGACTGAAGGATAATGGTATTGTAAATCTGAATGTAGCAAAGAAACAGGCAAGTAATGAAGGATTTTTCAAATGTTGATAAAATCTTTATACCACACTGTAGTGTTTGCTGCAATGCGTATAAGAGAAAGGCCTTTCCCTTCTGGTTGAAAATTTGGCAGCTGCTAGCCTATCCTCTCAATTTGGTTTAATGTCTCTGGTATGAAGGGCTGATCTAAAAAGAGATTCCAGCTCATTGACTACAAATGTTGACAGACATTCCTTGTAGCTGATTTGGTGGACAGTGCATTTGTAGAAAGCTCTGCAGAGTGTTTCATGGGCACCATTTACTGAGAGTGCCTGGACAGTTCCCAACCCTTGACACATTGCTATGACCTATGCATGTCCCTGAGAAGAAGCAAACAAACGTTCTAGATGGCAGTCACCTCAACAACTGAGAAGTTGTCCTGAAAATAGTATGTGTAATTAACAAACTATTAAGATTTTCAGCAACAAGAATAATCACCAGATGTCTAGTATTCCCAGTCCTCCTAGGTGTTACGTTTCCATGACATATTACTTGTTTGTTGCTACTGACTACTTTGAGAATTATGTGTAAGTTTTTTGGTTTTTAATAAGAAATATAGAGCAATAGTTGTATAAGAGGATCTTGTCCCATGGCATTTCTTTGGTAACTGATGCATGCTTTCTGATGGGATTTGGAAAGTAAACTTTTTTTTCCATAATGGACACATTCAATCAAGAAAATAAAGAGAAGAATTGTACTTATATTTCTTTGTGTTATCTGATACCACTCTTCTGCTGAAAGTCTGTAAAGTGCACAGATTTGCACGCACACAAAATACTGATGTAGAAACTAACTCATCAACAGATTCCAAGTTAGAAGTGTCAATAAGTGTTCAAGCTGTTCATGTCAGAAGGATACCTCAGGGATTGGCTCTATCAGTGATGTATTATATTGGTGATTTAAAATGTTTGCCTTAAACTTGATACAAAGATAGTGTTAAGGCTGCAGGCAAATGATTGGGTTGTTGACTAAGGTCCTGGCTGGAGGTTAAGTAGACTGGGGGGAGATGGGAATCTAGAGAGAAATGAGAAATCACTGAACACAACTTTGTGAGCAGCTGATGAAAGGTACAGATCACACTGTGAAAATTGGCTGGATCTCACGTGTGGTTATGGAGGAATTGTGTGAGGGGCAGCCAGACTCGACAGGCACTTAAGTGGAATATTTTGTAAAGGTCATCTTTTGTGAAGTAGCATCATACAACAAGAAGAGCACCTACATAACCACATCAAGAATACCACTTCCACTGAAGTATGAGATCGCCAGATTTGAATGTAGATTTATCAAAACTGGGACCAGTGGAGAAGAAGGAATTAGAGGCAGGTTCTGTATTTGGAGGAGACTGGGGTAAAGAAAAGGAAGTGCAAGGGCAGTGCAAAAATGTGAGAAATGGGAAAAGAGGTGATGTCCTGGTTTGTGCTCTTAAACCATGCCAGGTCATAAGCGCTGAAAAAAATGCATACATTTTCTTTTCACAGTTAAGCTAAGACTTGTAGTACAGTGTGTTATACTTAGCATAACTTACTTTGATCATTAGTAGAACTCCTAAATGAAAATTTCTAAACTGTTCTAAGAAGAGATCAGGCTGGATAATCCAATGATACTTTCTGCCGTGAACTCTGTGGAATATGTGGGACTCAGGAGAGGTGTATCTCTGGTGTTCAAGAACTGATCAGCATTCTTTATCAGTTGGAAAGTGTGGGTCTTACCAAGTTTCTTTACAACACCTTCTTCCCAGGAAAGAAGAATCTTCTTACCCCTTGTGTATCTCTATTTCTTGCTCTCCCATTTTCTGTTCTTTTTTTTGTTCTTCTCTTTCTCTGTGCAGTTTAAGAAATGCTGCTCTCAGTATTCAAAATTTATCAAAGGAGTTGCTTAATCTGTATATAAACCTCTACTATTGCCAAAAGACAGCTAGTAGTTGCAGGGGAGAGAGTTGTGGAGAAGATCATGGGATCATTTAGATTGGAAAAGACCTTTAAGATCATTGAGCCCAACCAGTAACCCAGCACTGCCGAGTTCACTACTAAACCATGTCCCTAAGTGCCACATTGTTCTGGTTTTTGCTGGCATAGCATTAATTCTCTTCCTAGTAGCTGGTACAGTGCTATGATTTGGGTTTAGTAGGAGAATCAAGTTGATAACACACTGATGTTTTGGTTGGTGCTTGGTAGTGCTTACCCTAAGTCAAGGACTTTTCAGTTTCCCATGCTCTGCCATTAAGCAGGAGCACAAGAAGCCAGGAGGGAGCATGGCCAGAATAGCTGACCTGAACTGGCCAAAGGGACATTCCACACCTGAGTACATCATGCCCAGTATATAAGTGGGAGGAGTTGGCTGAGGGGACTTGATTGCTGCTCAGGGATGGGACAGGACAGGCATTGGTCAGCAGATGGTGAGCAATTGTATTGTGCATCACTTGGTTCTCTTAGGCTGTATTTCTCTCTTTTGTATTGTTGTTTCCCTTTTCTTTTTTTTTGTTACAATTATATCATTATTTTATTTCATTTCAGTTATTAAACTGTTCTTATCCCAGCCCATGGGTTTAATCTTTCTTTCCCCGATTCTCATCCTCATACCACTGAGGGTGGTGATGAGCAACAGCTGTGAGGTATTTAGTTGCTGTCTGGCGTTAAACCTTAACAGTTCTTTTTGGCTCCCAACATGGGCCATGATGTTTTGAGATAATGACAAATCTGAGTAGAATGCGTTAGAACAATTTTATTATAAGCACTTGTTATGTTAGTTTAATAGTCTCTGGTCACAATGTTAATTTATTTGGTCTCAAAGTTGGCATGCTTGTTCTTAAAGTTGCATTATGTAATGCCTTATTTGCAGTATATCACCCATAGGAAATGGGCTAAGATTATCACTCTGCTGTACTTGGTAATGCTGGCTTATGATATGATAGAATTGTTGGTCATGAAACTAATCTGGTATTTGTTCTCAGCATTGCTGTCATCACTGTATTTTGGGGGCCATCTATGGGAAGCTATTAATACTTATAAATTTTTACCTTTCCTTGGAGGGCCCATGCCTACCAAGCCCTGTTCATCACTATTCAATACCCTTCAGGGGAAGAGGAAGTCTCAGGATCAGAGACCAAAACAACAGGCACTGTGCTTACCCCAACCCCAATGACAGATCCCTTGGCTAATCCAACTCCTGTGACAGGCACTGCAGCTGAACCTGAGAACCAACCCGTGCTGGTATCAGCTGCCCCTGTACACAAGAAGAAATGAACATGAAAGCTCACTTGGTAAAGAAGCACAAAGCAGAGTTATCACAAGAACAGGAGGAAGAGGAAAAACAAGAGGTAACTGCTTGATCCCTGTCCCTGTGTCAGTAGCGAGATTAAGTTCTAGTTGGGCTTTGGCCTTCTACTTTTGTCCCTGCATAACCTCATGACATCCCTGTAGTCCTCCCAAGCTGCCTGCCCCTTCTTCCAAAGGTGATACACTCTCTTTTTCACCCTGAATTCCAGCCAAAGCCTAAGAGTTCTTGATTGAAGAATGTCCAACTTTCCTGGACCCCTTTGCCCTCAGGACTGCTCCCAAGGGACTCTGTCAACCAGGCTCCTACATAGGCCAAAGTCTGCCCTCTGGAAGTCCAAGGTAGCCATTCTGCTGGCTCCCCTCCTTTCTTGTACAAAAATTGAAAAGACAGGGTTAGTTACACTTTATTTACTTACATATATATATACTTTCATAATGAAGGCACATCTTCACTCATGTAGTGACGCAATGTGTGGTTGTTCATTATTACAATTTCAGATAACTTCTAGCATTAGGCTTCTAGCTACTACTGAAAAAAAAAAGGCCAAAATGGTAGGGTAGGGTTAATTTTACCTCCTCTGATCTATATGAGAGGTGGATAGCCAGGTAAAGCTGGTTATGCATGTTCCCTTTGCAGCCAGCACAGGGGAGAGTGTCTAACCCTGCATGCTTTCAGACCACAGATGAGGTGAGGGACTCTCTGAAGGCATCTTTCTTCATTCCATCTGACTTTTGAGGGAATATCTATAGCCATCTTAGTCTAAATGTGTAACGAGCTCAATTAAATAAGGTAAAGTGAGTTCTTTCTAAACTGCTTCATTCCACAGGAAATACCATTTCTCCTCATCCTGTCCTCTGCTATATCTCCTAACCAAATTTGTTACTAGCTTTCTGCTTTCATGGGTACACTTTTTCACTGTATTTCGTTTATAAGTTAAAAACTGAATGGCTTTAATTCAGCTGATCATCTGCTTTCCAGGTTTTTAACTTACACCTCTTGGAAGTAACAAGGCAGCCTGCACACTCAATGATGAATTGCTAACACAGTCCAGACATCCATTTTCATCCTGTCAGTGCCTCTTAATTTTCAGATGCTTTCCCGTGCATCACCATCTCATCAGAATACCTTGAAAGTGTCCGAGAATTTTGTATTTGGTACCCATGTAAGACTCAGAAGTATTATTCACATCTTATATTGGGAAGCTAAGGCATGGGAAAGTGAGTGGCATACCTTACGTCATACAGGATGCCCAAAACACATTTAATAATCAGGCCCAGAGATCCCAATAGCAATTCAAGCACACTAAGAACTTTCTCATTTGAGCATTTCTTTGGCACTCAATAGTTGCACTAATCTTTGAAGAAAGGTGTATTTTTACATATGACCACGTCAAGCAGTGATAATGGTAGACCTACGATTATGTCAGCTTCTAGAGGTTGGCACTGAGTACAACAAACAGTAGATGATTGCTCACCTGGATACTGGATAATTAGTAATCTGCCATGGATGACTTTTCAGCTGGAGTTGTCCTGTGTTTTGTTCTGGTAACTGGCCAGTACAATGTATGTATGAGGCCACACAGGAAATCCGTGATGATGTGAGAGTTGTGGTAACTCCAGTAGGAGGATAATACCCTGCTGTACACACTGATTTCATCAGATCCAGCTGGTGTTGTTCAGCAACTTATGTCGTGTATGACCAAACTGAGTTACAGATTTATGTGGGCTGGAAATAACTAGAAAAGAACAGAGTTGAGAAATTGTAAAAAGTCACTTGTGCAGTTGCACAGCTTTGGGACATGCTGGATCCATAGGTTCTGTTGGATGTCCATGTAAAAAGAACAGAAGAAAATGTATTTTTTATATATATCTGTCAGAAATTTCCTTGTGAGGGTCCATTTTATTGCAGCTAAACATAGTACAGTTCCCACATTTACTGCAGTACACTTTATATTAGTGCATCTTGAGTATTTCTAAAACTGTCATATAATATGTATTAACTGCAATAAAACTGCAATCCAACTTGCTACACTGGTTGCTACTCAGTTTCTTAGTGAAATTTTAAATCTGAGTTTTGACCTCTACAACTGTAAATAATGCTGACTACTACTTCTGTGATTAAAGCTTTGGCAAAAGTGGTCAGTTTAGGCCAATTATGGGACAGTCACAAGTTACAATCTTTTCTGCCCATGTTCTAGTCCAGGTGGATATGGAAGGAGTCCAGTTCAGAAAAGACACAATTGTATAGAGACAGTCCTCAATACCTGCCTGGAAAGCATCATATGCTAGTCTGTGCACAGAGTTCCTCTGCACAGCCTTTAGACTGTGTGTGGTTTCTATGTGACTAGCCTAAGCGTGGCCAGAGAAACTTGAACCTATTTTCACCTCTCCCTTTGAAAGCCCTGTGAGACTGCAATTTACTTTTTAATGAAAATAAGGGGTGTGGGCAGAGGGATATAATCTTTGAATGCCATCCAGTTTAAGACATCTGAGACTTGAGTTTGTTCAACATCTATTCTCATAAATGACTGACTTCAGACTTTGCTATTGTTAGGTTTTGGAGAAAACACTTAGACTATCAGAAAGAACCAAGTAAAAGTCGTTTTACTTGGGCCACTCAAATTAGGAAATTTAAGTATGTGCATGGGTGAAAGATGCATTTGTTTGCAATACCAGATCAGGGCTTAAAGTTATTACAACATGTTATCGTTGTTCACTACATTATTAGAGTATTTCAAAGAGCAGTTGGCCATAACACAATAATGTGTATCAGTCATTTTAACATGTGCCTTTCAAAAGGGGTGTAATAGACATCTAAACAGCAATCACCATTATAGCTGTAATATGACCGACACAGTATGGTATCAGACACTTCTTGTTTCAGTGCCTAAAAAAATAAGATTAATACCAAACCACATTTGTTTATAGAACCCTGCAGAGAAAATAGTATACAGATTTGTTTCTGCTAATTCCTGAGTCCACATGACTGTGTGGGGTCTTTAGAAGGTTGGGAGATCTATAAAGTGTTGGTCATGGTGCTCCACTGACTGCTGAAGCCATTGCAATGTTAAAAGTCTCCTTTGATAACTACTTTACCACAACCTGCGGAAGCAAGCAAAGATATTGCATATAATTGTGAATTTGGTCCTAAAAAGTAATGTCAAGATCTAGATTTGGGTAACCTAAATGATACTCTTATCCAGAAGGACAGGAAGTGACTTCTCAATATTTAACCAAGAAGTCATTTCATACGAGACTAGTTTCATATGCAGCTTCTATAAGCCAATGTAACTGTGATATTTAGTAACAAAAAAAAATAAAATTAAACAAACAAACAAATCCACTAACAACAGAAGGGTTGATTTCCCAGAAATCATCTGCTGGGAAAAAGAATAGAATTAGAAAGATGTAAAGTCTTTGAGGATAACTACATCCAAGGAGACACAATCAAGGTCCAACAAGCTTAGGCAGGGTCTTCAGACAATAAATGCAACATATAAGAACATTTGCCGCTCAAGTGTAATTATGACCCTGTTTCTACACCACCTGTTACTTGCCAGCTGCCTCTTTTTCCAGCATCCCTTTTCAACAATTTTATAGAAACAGACCTGACAAAAAGCTAATAGGGAAAAGGCTTGTGTTTTCTTTATAAGCCTTCCACTCTCTTACTGACATGTAGCTAAGGTTTAGAGTTTTATCTTCTTCTTTTTCTTCTTCATCTATGAAAAGTGATGATAACAATGGATTTGTAATCATTGCAGTTCCTCATGTGAAAGATACTATTATAAATAGGTAAATTCAGTTACTGTCATTATTGCATATATAATAATATATTTGTACTGGAACAAAGTGTCACCTTATGACTAGAAGAAGTAGGGTTCAAAATTTATTTAAGTAGCCAATCATTAATACTCCACCCTCTGAATTATCAGTGCATCCAAACAATGTATCATTAGGCCACAGAGATTGCACTTCTGACCTATCTTCTTTAATGACCTTAAAACGGAAGTAAATAAAATATTAGTGAAATTGATAAGTGAATGGGAGGAGTTGGAGTAGAACTAACATACTACAACCTTAGAAGAACACAAAATAAAACCAGAACAGAAAACAAAATGATATATTAAAAACAAAACAAAAACCAAACCAAAACAAAAAAAGTCACCCGTAAGTGTTCAAAAAGAATGGCTAAGTGGGCAATCAGTAATGCTGCAAGGGATGTATAGGTGATGTTACACAAGGACTTAAGTATGTCATAACTGCCCCCCAAAGCAAGGCCATTTTAAGCAATTGAACTCTGACAGAGTTCTCAGGAACCTTGTTTTTCACCCCTGACCTGATTTCTCCCTCTTTTGTTGGCAGTCACTATTTTCATAATGCAGATAAAGAATGCAGTGTACTTCTTTCATCCCAGTGAAAGCAGGATGCTCCACTGAAGTGGTGCAGCTTAAATACACGTTCCTTTTGATGCACTCTGTTACACAGAAAGTAATCGAAGGCCGTGGGAGGAAGGGAGTATCCTCAAACTGGTTCACCTCTTTTCTCAGCATCATGATCAAAACATTCAAAGCCAATTACTCTCAAAATCATTTCCTACCCCTGGAAATGGGTAAATTATTTTCTACCCTGAAAGTTCTCAATGGTTTTGCTGATAATAATGAGAAAACAACTCAGATGTTAACAACATGCAGGATTTGACATTTGTCTCACACTTATCATTAGTGGAAGACTCGGTGACACAAAACATTCATCTGCTCATTTCAACAGGAGATTTTCCTGTGTCAGATGAACCATGAGCATGCACAAACCACAACTATACAACAAATTAATGATCTGCAAATGAAGAAGCTTGACATTTCAGCCAGGATGGCAGGGACATGACTTCAAATATCTTTGCTGCCAGAATTAGCAGAGAGATTAGATTCAGATTTTCTGATCTTCTTTTTCTTAGCAGCCTTGGACAGACTGCATCAAAAATATCACAGTGGCTCCTGATCACCATCTTAGCATAAAGTTATTATGTTATTACAAAGTTATTTACAAATTGAAAAGAGTTTAAAGAATTGTTTAAAAATGCAGACAGTTGGTAAAAAAATTACATAGGGACAAATCAATTAATTTTATTTATGAAACCAGACAAGAAGTAAGAATGTATCATACCATAACATTCAGTTGGACCGATATTTAAAAGTACATGGAGTAGCAACAGATTCTAGTACAATACAGATAGGTCAGCTTTGTGTTGCATCATGTTGTTAATTGACTTGCGCACTCTTCGGATGTCCATTGTAATTACTGTCCTTCAGTATTGTTGAGAAAGAGAAGCCTGTTATGTCCAAACATACAGGAAATAGGGATTAATCAGACTTTGCCAGGGATAGAGAACCTGACATACAAACTATCTGTTGCAGTCTCAGAAAAATACCTGCTTGTGGATACTGCTTAAGCTGAAGTTACACAGATAGTCTTTTAATTACCACTACAGTCAAATAATCTCATCAACTCTCTCCACAAAATGCACACTGTAGAAACTGTTTTCTTTCTCTTTGATGTGAAATTATTTTCCTCAATTTATTTTCTTCAAATGAGTCAGTAATTCCCTTGAGTTGAATTTTGTGGTTTGATTTTTATTGTTTCAAGAAAATCAATATTTTCCTGCAAGTTTTTAAAGTGTGTTAGGTTTTAAATTAAAGTTTATTTTATTTTTAGTGAAAAAAAGAAAATCTTGATCAACGGAACATAAGTGTTTAAGGGAGCTAAACGTTTCTTTGGCTATTTTTCAGGCTACCTTTCAGTAAACAGAAATAAGAGCTTTTTTCTTAATATGAGACCATGTAAACAGTGAAGAATGGTAAGATTTGAAATAGCAGAGATTGTATCCATCGCTGGAATTAAAAAACAGTTTTTAAATTTCAGCAAAAGAGAAACAAACTGAAATTTTAGAATAGATTCAAATTTGATTGAAATGTTGTTTCTCTAAAGCATGAAGGAAAGCAAAACTGAAGCTGAAGGAAAAAGTCATAGGTTCATAGGTTGTTTAGGTTGAAAAAGACCTCAAAGATCATAGTCCAACCATTTACCCAGCACTGCCAAGTCTACCACTAAACCACGTCCCTAAGTGCCACATCTACATGTATTTTAAATATCTCCAGGGATGGTGACACCACCACTTTCCTGGCAGTCTGTTCCAATGCCTGACCTCCCTTTTGGTGAAGAAATTTTCCTTGGTATCCAATATAAACCTCCCCTGGTGCAACTTGAGACTGTTTCCTACTGTCGCATCAGTTGTTAATTGGGAGGAGAGACTGAATGCTAAGGGGTGGGACAAGAGACGGAATGCTAAGTGAGAGAAAGAACGGGATGGTATCCTCTCTTGAAGGGGCTATGGGAGGTCTTCTCGGTGATGCTCCAGGAGATGCCCATTTCAGTCCCTTTCTTCAATCTGTCCCTTCTTTGAAGTGATGAAATTGATTAAATTTACTTATAACTACTATTATTAAAAGCAACAATTTATGGTATTTGCAATGCAGCTTCCTGCTATGAGCATAGTTTTACCACAGAATATTACTCAGTCACTGATTGTTTAAATTAGCTCTTCCAGAAAAAAAAGTGACTGTGATCTGGCATCCAGTTCTCAGGATGTACTGCTGAGTGCAAGTCTCTATGTGTCTTTCCAAAACAATGGTCTGAAGGACTTACCAGTACTGACAGTCTAGTCCCCAATACTAAGTTATTAAAAAGGGCTGAAATTGTGATATTGGGTGATGTTTTACCACAAAAAAACCTGACTTTTTTAGCTGAAAATGTGATTCAAGATGACACAGCAAAGTAAAATGAGTGGAAGTTGTTATTAGGCAGATTGCCCAGAAAGGAGCCTCAGGAGATATTTAGAAAAAAACAAAAAAAAATGGATCTAAGCCTGCCAAACATGAGGTACATTTTAAGATCTTATTACTAGAAATAAATATGTAACTGATTTTTATCACAGCTGTAAATACCAGCATGAATGCCAAAAGATCCACCTCAGGACATCCTCATTAGAGCACTTAATTTTAGCTCATCTTAAATGATCTAACCTGGTTATTGAAAGCAATCCAAGAGCAGCAGTAGAGAACAACATGGGCTCCCATACTGAGAACTGTTGCACTATCCTACATGGTTCTTCATGCTGTCACTGTTGCTTCTGGTAGCCAAATACCATTTTTTAAGGAATACCTATAACCTATAGCATGGTATGGACTACTGCCTGATAGCAAGTGTTTCTTTCTTCATAAAAATCTGACTAAATTAAGAGATGATGATAATTTTGTACAGAGCCAGTTCCCCTTTTCTGTCCTGACAGGTTTGAAAGGTGGCTGATAATGAAAAATCATGTTATTTCCCTAGGAATCAGATCTTGTAGACTGAGCTGCACACTTCTCTAATTGATAGGGTTTGAAAGCAGCAGAAAATTAGGAAAGTTTCAGTAGCAAACAGTGCTTGTGCTAACTCACTGCAGCAACACCTTCTCTCAAGGTTTCTCAAAGAAGATTACTCAAAAAGTGATCTGTAGATTAATGGCACAAAGGAACCAACCACCAAGGGTGATTTAATCAAAGGTATGAGAGTTGAATTAGCAATTAGCAAATGTCCAGACACACAATACTGATTTAAAAAAAACAATTAGAAGGCTTTGTCCACTCTGCTTTCCATTGAGTGTGTGAGCAGCATGAATAGACACACACAAGTTAGGTTTAATCCAGTAAGCAGAGGTAGCACAGCAGGCAAGACATGGCAGTACAGTGTGGGCCAGTAAGCAATGTGTACTGTCTTCACTGTATAACCCTGACTACTGCTGATTATCTGCGCTGTGGTTGACTGAGCTAGCCAGAGGACAACCCACATAATGGTACTTAAGAATGCTGCTGCTGCTGTCCATCCCATTTGTGGGTGAACATGTGGGTTATGCTACCCAGACCTTACCCTTGGTTACTTGCCAAGGTAACCCCAGGCTCATTGGAAGGGCTGACCTACTTGTGGTAGTCTTGCAGCAACGCTTGTTTTCATTGTGCATGAAATAGATACCCAGAGGTAAGACAAGACAAAACAGAGCTTCTTTTTAAAAGCAAAGACATGCAAATAAACAGTTATTCCATACTTAGAGTGCATCACAAGAGGATTTGTCCCCAGGGACAAAAACACAAGAGTAATGGAAGGGGGATCATAATGGCAGTGCACATTTCTGATGCTGTCTAGTGGAGAAACCACACAGTTGTCTAGTTTATTACATTATGCCCTGAGAGAGTTGAAATTCAAGATCATGGCATTTTAAAGGACCTTAAGACCATCATCTTAACACAGCTGATATTAAAGCCTTCAAAACTGGAGTACAGTCACATTGTGACACTACCTGTGTGGGCCTATGCCTAGTATGTATTTCATACATACTAAGAAAACTTGATTATTGGCTACAGTAACCACTTGGTAGGATATTGGCACTTAGCCTCACTCTCAGTGAAGAGCTTCCTTATGCTGTTGTAGCTATATGGTGTTCCTGTGTATGTTTATATATACTCTTCATGAAAACTGGTTTGAAAAGCTTGTGCCTATTTGCAGTAGTGAGAAGAAAATGTAATTATGACTAAAGGAAATACATTGATTGTCAAAAAGGGTGATCCCATAAAGCCAGGAAGCAATGTAAGGGCTGTCTTCCAAATAGAGAAACCTGTCAGGAATCCTTCAAGCTTAACAGTGTTTGAAGAATTATGCTGGAAACTTTAAACTATTAGTATCTTAAATCCCAGTGGATGTTTAGAAAGTACTGAACCCATTGAAGATGGCACAAGTGTTGAACAAGTTAGGAACAAAGATCAAGGGCTGAACATAGAGGAAAAGTGTGCAGAGGAAATGACTGGGATACGTTAGAACTAGCAATTAATCTGACAAAGCAACGAGTGATGTAAAGGAAAGCTACCCTACAGATGTTGAAAGTGGCTTCAGCAGATGATCTCTATCATTTCTGTAAAGCCTAGATCCTGAGCATTTACAGGTACACCAGCTTACCCAGCCACTAACCAATACAGGCATGTCTCATGCCTCAGTACCAACCCTTTCATACAAAAATGTAATCTAATACTTTTAAGATGCCTTAGAAGAACAGATTACAAATAAGAGTTGTCTTCTATTCACCAGTGTTAGTACTTACAAAAATAAATTATAACTTAAGATAATAGAAGTGAAATTTTTAAAACTTAACAGAGTAGGAATAGTGAATAATTCACTATAGTGTGCAAATTTTTCTCACGTATGAAACCATTACACTCCATGTTGTTTGTTTCATTGGAATCTGAGTTCCCATGTCTAAAAATACCACAATGCTTTATACTAGCTGGCCAGAGGACTGGCAGAGCAACCAATAACATCTGACCTGGTTTTGCCCTAGTCTTTATCTTACATGTCTTCTGATAAGAAACCATGTGTGGTCACATATTAATATCATGAAGAGATGAATGTATCAGCCAGTTACTGTGGGCTAAGGTAGTGTCTGAATTTAGCATAATTGCCCATGTTAACATGCATTACTGTCTGGTTTAATCTCCAGAGAATGTGGTCAATAGATCACCTCTCAGTGAGCTCGCTTTCACCACAAGGTGAGAGTAGACACATGGGGAGATACCGATGAGTAGCTGATATGTGGGGACTTCAGATCCCTAGATTACTGCTGGCCATCTGTCCACTTGCTGCTCTGTTGTTGAACCACCACAACACTTCCTGGAGGTATTGCAAAAGCAATCTGGGAGGTTTCTGGAGTACACTGATTTCAACTTCCTGGCACAGCTGATTGAAGAGACAATGAAGGGAGATGCTCTGCTGCATCTGATAGTTACAAACAAGGAGGAACTGTTTGGGCGTGGGAAGGTTGAGGGCAGGTTTGGCTGCAATGTCCATGGAATGGTGAAGTTCCAGACCCTGTGAGGAAGCAACAAGGAAAAAGCAGGATCACAACCCTTTTGAAAACCAGACTGACATTTGCTAACAGTTTTCAGTTACCTGCCCCAGTTGCCATGACCTTCCAAAGATAATTGAGTCTCTTTGCAATGACATTCACCAGTCTTGTACTGGTACATCCCACCAGGTCCAGGGCATGTGTCCAGTTTATTTAAATATTCCCAGACATGGTCCTCCTCCACCAAGAGAAAGTCGTTCTTGCTACAGAGCCTTGATGCATCTTGGAAAACTGTCAGATTTATATTGATTTTAAGGACAGCAAACTTAAAACTACAATGGTATTGCAAAAGAAAATTATTCAATTCTTATGTATAAAAATCAGGTGGTTAGTGCTCAGACATGATTTTATTTTTACAGGTGGTGCTGGTGAGTCTCATACTAATCAACAGCCAAGAATCTTCATCTCAAAAAATGACTCTTTAAAATACACAAAAAAAAGTCACAAAAATGCCTCAGACCTGAACGAAAAGCCTTAGTTATTTAAAGAGGGGGAAAAAATGTATTTGAGAGATAACTTGATTACCGTTTTTATCACTACTGGGAGCAAAAAATGGGTATTATAGTGATCTCTTATCTAGTGGGGGAAAAGTTGCAAGGAACTAGTTTCTGGAAGATGGAACTGGAGACAAAGCACAACACAGCATAAGCACTGAACTAAAGCTTTCAAGAGCATTTGTGAATAAACATCTTTGAATCAAATTTACTCTGAGAGAATGTTTTTTTCAAAAGTTTGTCTCAATACAAAGGTAACACAATGAAATGCAGTTAGTCGTGATATATCAGCACAGAGGTTAATTTCACAGTCCTGTCTGACTTAAAACTATGAACTAATTAATTCTAGAGGTCCTGACAGTGAGTTTGAGGCCAAAATCAATGTCAGACTTCAAAAATACTGCGTATGCTGATGGGTATGGTTGATGCTGTGCATCTGAAGAATACCAGTCAGGCTGAGGTATTCTCTCTGGTTACTGTCAAGGCACGAACACCAAAATTAAATGGGAATTCAAAACATGCAGTGACTGAAGGCTAGATCAGAAAAAACGACCTAGTAAAACCTGAGTTCCTTTCATCAGAAGAAGAGATCACACTAAACACTGAACATTTTGAAACTCCTGTTCATCAACGTTTCAGTATAATTTTTGTACTAATGAAGTTATCATGGAATTACATCCTTTTTTTTGTCATCGTGGACTAATTATTTATGTATGTACATTACTCTATATTTTTAAAAACGCAACATTGGCAATGGGATGGATTTTGTTGTAAATAAACTTTCCAGAACTATAAAATGCATTGTCATGTTTATTTTATGTTTATTAATTCTTTCTTCCTAAATGACTTGCCATATGCTGAGTGACTAGGCTGCATAGATGTATAGGAGGTATAATTCCTATTACGTGAATATTTTGGGGAACATTTTTGCATCACAGCCCTGTTTTCACCACTGTGAATCTTAGTCCCATGCCTTCTCTAGTCCATCTGTTGAAATGGTGAATTTACTAAAGATAGCTTTAAAATGAGACTTCTGAGAGGTAGTTCTCTCAGATGTGACCTTTCTCTTGAACAGAAAATATGTAATTATTGCAAGACTTACACAGCTTTTTGTGGAATAATGTATTTATCAAAATTTTGTATCACAAGAAGCAAAGAGAAAGAAGAAAGTAAGCTACATTACAGAATTGAAGAATTTCAGAACTCCAGAATGGTTCCAAAGTGTGGAGGTTTGAGTTGGCTCCCTGCCAAAAGCCAACGGCAGCCACACGGCTTTCCCCCCCAGGACAAAAGGAAAAAAAACCAAAAGAGAATTGTAGTAAAAGTATATATATATTCACATATATTACAAATATATACAATCAAACACTATGAATCTACAGAATAAGAACCCCAAACAACTCCAAAAGGGAAAAGGGGGAAGGGAAAGGGAAATGGGACAAAAATGGGTAAGAACAAAACAAAACAGATATACACTCACTCGTAAACTCAGGGAAAAAAGCTCAATAAGTAACTAATACAATAAAATCTCACCAAAAATAACTTCCCTTAAGAGAAGCAATAGAGATCTCCACCTCCAGACGAGTGAGGCACCAGTGTCTCCGATAGACCTCAGCTCACATAGATAAGAGCTGAGCCAGCACAGAGACCTGATGTCCTCCCCAGCACACGGAAGGAAGAGAGCAGAGAGGGAGGCAACTCCCCAATCTTATATACCCCTGATTACATGAAGGAATGGTGTGGAATACTTCCTTAGTTATAACCTGGTTACTAGGGAAGGCCCAGACCAAAACCAAGAAAACTAAACCACCACACAAAGGAATAAACTGAATATTCAGCTATGGTCCCTTTTCAACATACTTCTAAGAAAGGTGGTTGTAGTGCTCTCCTAAGAGAAGCTACAATTAGATTTACCTGTGCACTACCTCTCTGCTGATGGAACAGCTCAAAAAGGCACAGCTCCAGCCACGGGTGAATAATGCTGAAGAGACGCAACATCAGTGAGACACCCATAAGCAAATGTTTTGGGTTATTTAAAAAGATTCTGCAAGTCATCATAATGGAAGTGTAATAGCATATCTTTTCCTTTCATTCTGGTAAAAAAAGGTGTAGATGCCTATAATAACCACTTGGAATCCTGGAGTCTGGTCAATGACTTAAACACTAGTTCATCATTTTTCCTTTTTCCCCACTGAATTCTCATCAGCTTTCCATGCATATACTTATCCGAGGCCTCTATCACTTGGCATTATTTTGGCAGTACTATATTCATGTCTTCTCAAACAATCCCATCCTCTTTGATAGAATTCCTTCCTAAGTCCACATTGTAAAACTGTACTCTTATTCTCTGTCTTTACATAATTTTTCCCAAACAGAAGGGTCCATCTATTTCCTTACCTGCATTTGTCTTCTTACTTGCATCCAGATGCAGCTCTACTGCTGCATGTTTCACTCCTTTTCCCTTTTCTACTGACATTGTTAGAGTAGCACCATACTGTAGAAGCCTAGAAGTTACGGGGCTAATGTGTATGTCTCAAATACCTGTAGCCAGATTGCTGTGGAATGAACCAAGGACTGTTGATAAGAACATGCTGTGAGAAAGAACGGGATGTGGCTGGAGAAGGAGCCATACAGAGGTAGGCCTTCCTTCCTTCCTTCCTTC